>APFE031600386.1:17635-46909 GCA_000404065.3 Pinus taeda | reverse complement strand
AACCCGAACAAAGTACAAGTCCAAACATGTGAATACAGGAGTCGAAGTCGAGCATGCTTGAACATCGTCTGATTACCAGCCAATGATGAAATCTGTTAACAGACCCGAGAGGAGCCACCAATAATGACGATGGTCCTCAAGGTACTATAGGTACAACCCACGGTGTGCGAATAAATGAGTCGGTGTCCAACACCCGTAGAGTCATCCGATCGGAGGCCGATGATGAAAACCTCGCGTCGAGCATGAAGAACCTGCCATTGAGGCATATAGGCTCCAAGGTACCGGAAGGGAGTCTCTAGGTCACTTTCCTGGATAATGAGCTGAAGTCGACAGGAAGTGATCTTCATCGAAGGTGGGACATAATGTTTCCCACATCATCGACACGGTACGGAAAGAGACAATATGTTTTGTGTGAAATATCAGAGGGAGGTTGTTTGTTTTTAGAGGTCAACTTCTCTTGAACATATTGGCGGCACGACAGTGGAATTGGCAGTATTTGACATCGATGGATCAGAGGTCATGATGACGAGGCAATGAGCAGATGAGAGGTCAAATAGGATTACCCAAACCCACGGAGGCAAGTGAAAAATGAGATGAGATATCCCCACCCCGACACGAAAGCAGAGAAGTGCCATGTTCAAGAGCGACATACTGCCGACACGACAATAATTATGGTTCCAAAAATTTTCTTTTCCCCCACCATTTCTGGCGAGTACCCCAATTATTTTTAACAAGCTTGATGGGGATAGCATATGCTTGTGGAGCGTCATTTCGACGGAGTCCAATGTCATTATGTTTTAATGAGTCTGACAAAGGAAGAACTCGACGTCTTTTCATGTTTAGAGAGTTTGAAAAGACAGCGAAAAGAAGACTCCAGGGGTTTCCTTTTTCGTAAATTTGTGTCTCTCGCGCCCGAAAAAGTATAAAATAATGCCCGAAAGAACCGCCTGACCATTACGATCGAGGAGTACTTTTCATAAATAGTGATCAAAACCACGTCATTTCGTAACCATTAACGAGTTTGAAACGACAAAAACTCAGTAATCTTTTTGTGTTTTAACGGTCGACAAAAGAACTTAAAATGACCGCCCCTTAGTAACGTTTAATGAGCCAGGAGGAATAACTCGACAATCTTTTCCTCTTTAAATGGTCAGGAAAACAACTGAAAGCAGACCGTAAAGTAACCTTTTTCTCGTGTTTTACTGAGCTTGAAAAAGTTGAAAAAGAGCTCGTTTGATTGCGTTGAGTTGCACCAACCCCTGTCATCATACAAAAACAGCGTAAAACCCACTTCGACATGAAAATATGCCAAAAGTACTCAAAAATATTATTTATAATGTACTTTTAGGTCAAAAAATGCTATAAATAGTGAAATGGTAAAAAATAAAGTTACTTTTCACTTTTTAACTTGTGAGTTTACTATTGAAGGGTTTTTGGTGCAAATTTCAACTGCTGATTGCGATCAATCTAGGAGATCATTCGAGCCACTGTCTGCAACAGGTAAGAGGCCTAATCCTTAGCTCTGTTTTCATTCCATTTTTTTAGATTTTCATCCATAATTTAGTTCCCTGCAAGAGTATTCGCAATTTCATAGGGTTGCGCCATTGGCGCAAGTTTCCCGCTCAGGATCGCGCCAATGGTGTTTTTGCCTAAAGGGGTCACGCCCTTGGCGCGACTGTTTTAGGAACAGTCGCGCCAACCGCGCGATCTCAATTTGCCACAAATTTGACTGTTGTAATTGCAAATTTTTTCCAGTTTAGGTTTCCTCAATGATCTAATGATGGAAGTTTCACCTTTGTGGTTGCAGGGTTTTGTCAGAATGGTTCTAGAATGGAGAGAACAGGAGCATGATGTCGTGGATGCCATGGCAATGGAGGATGATGCATGTATGAATGCTCTGAGACACTGTGGCTTGAAGAAACTTTTCCGCACCTCATATTTACGTGCACAACCTGAGCTATTGCGATTCATCGTGGATGCTTGGGATACAGAGGATCAGGTATTTCGCCTGAAAGACTAGAAATTGGAGTTAGATGTTTCCTATGTCTTGTTTATCACTGGACTATCGGGCGAGGTGCACGGCCCATCTTGACTGGTAGTCGGCCTTCTAGAGAGAAGATCTAGGAGGTGGTGGAACGAGTTTGTCCTGGGGCATAGTTTGGATCAAACAGTGCCAAAGTAGATATTAACACGGTGCCCGACCTAGTGCTACGAGTGATTTTATTCACTATCACCCAGACAGCTGGGGCACAGGCGCCCCACGAGGCCAGCAAAAATCATTTGTTGCTGGCCACTGAGTGTCTCCAGCCTACACTGTTTGATTGGGCCACAGAAGTGACAACAAACATCAAACGGCAGCTTACCAAGTGTAAGCGTGATGGGAACAAATAGTTCGGCTATGGATCTATCGTGGTAACTTTCTTCCTGGAGCGACTGCTGATATTCTGGGTACCGGGGGGTATAGTGGCAGATCCAGTGCTACAAGAGCCGAGGTTGAATCGATGGGCAGAACTCATGCCCAGAGGAGGAGGGGGCCAGCAGATGGTCTGGAGGCCCGAGTTCTTTATCTGGCTCCGCCACCAGATGATTGTCATCGAGGACTGGCCCTATGCGGACACGGATTTCACTGGAGATCCCGATCTCCCTCTGCCTGCTGGAGAGGACTGGGATGAGGAGCTAGGTAAGAACTCTTTGTTTTTTTTTAACGTTTTTATGTATTTAAGTTTTTTTTTTTTTTTTTGTTAATACATGCCTATCTCTTACAGCATCTATATATGTATACAGATGTTGGTGCGGAGCAACCAGCTGACTTGCCTCATAATGTATGGAGAGCGCAACCTGCAGCGGACCCTCAGGTAGAGGGTGATGACGATATATTACAAAACCTTGAGGCACTTACTCGAGGTATTCCAGATTATAACAGATTGGTGGACGTGCCTAGAGCGTACCAGAGGCACATGGTGGGAGTATCTACTCGCGTCCATCATCTGTTGAGACATTTGGTGTGAGCGGTGACATGCTATCATGAGCATCACCATGATTAGACACTTAGGTTTTCGTTTTGCACGTTTTTGAGGAACATGTTGTCAGTGGCTGTATGAGTTTTGGACATGTATTATTTTTTGGATTATGTAACACGCGGGGCGCAAACATTTTGACACACACGTATATATATACATATGTTTATGGTTTATTATTGTGTTTTCATGTTCTTGCTTGCATAATGTTTTATTTACAAATTACCCAAATGTTTATCTAATACAGGATTGGCCAATGCATGAGATAATGTGTTTAATTGTCATGGAATCTGCTGATATGTAATGAACTCAAAATTCCTCTCTAACAATCTTACACGTAGATACAACCTTAGAATATGATGCTCTATGACAGAATAAGGCCTATTGAGCTAAAGGACGACAAGTTGAGAATCCAGGTTTACCACCAATGCCCAAATGCCGAGATTAATTCCTTCAGTGAGGAGCTCGATTACAGCACAATATTCGGCGACATTATTAGTGGTATGACCCAAACAGACACCTTGAAGATCTATCAGCTCACCATGAGGATCATAGATCACCCACGCCGCAGAGGACAAGTTTCGAGTACTGCGGCAGGCACCATCAGCGAAACCAATATAAGGCGTATTAGACATCTGCAGAAGAAGCGAAAGACACAATAAGCGACAATCAAGCCTATTAAAACTGACACACATACACAACACACTTGCTAGAGTACATGTATATACAAAATGAAGTGTACCAGCATCACGCATAGTACTTTTTCAAATACAGCCTATTTCGGGGCTGTGCGAGAGGGTTCCCTTCATAATCAATTAGCTCATAAGCCCCTTTCTGCAAAACTTTCTTGACAATGTAAGGGCCTAGCCACATAAACTCGAGCTTTCCTGCTCCTAGCTTATCGTTTTCCTAATCGTATAGCAGAACTAAGTCTCCCTCGACAAAAGAACGTGGATGTACAGTCTGGTCAAAGTGAGATTTGACTCGCTTCTTCTGTGTTTCGATGGCCAAAGAGGCTAGGCGACGAGTCTCATCTAGCCATTCCAGATAAAGGAGACGTTCTTCTGATGGGGTGGTGTTCGGAAGTAGCTCGACAGCTAATCTTAACGAAGGGATTTCACACTCAATTGGAAGGGTAGCCTCTAGTCCATAGACTAGTTGAAATGGAGTGAAACCAGTGGGATCCTTCACGGAGGTTCGGTAGGCCCACAAAGCAGGGAACAACATCAAATGCCAATTAGACTTGTGCATGCCAATGGTACGCTGAAGCATTGTAACCAAAATCTTATTGATCGCTTCAACTTGGCCATTGGACTGAGGGTAGTAAGGAGTAGAACTATCGTGCTTTAAGCCTAGCTGGGTTTTTAGTTCCGTCATCATATGATTCCAGAAATGCTTTCCGTGATCAGTGACGATAGCTTGAGGGACACCGAATCGCGAAATAACGTGGTTGAATAAAAATTGCGCCGCTGTGTGACTGTCTTCAGTCAGTGTAGGCATCGCCTCGGCCCATTTAGTAAAGTAATCGATGGCAACGATGATAAACCCATGCCCCCCGACTGAGCGAGTGTTACAGGTCACATAATCAATGCCCCATTTTGCAAAAGGGCCGACGGTAACAACAGGGTGCAAAGGAGCGGGGGGTGCTCGCATCTTCTGCTGTAATATCTAGCACTCATGACAGGAATGAACAGCAAGAATGCAATCCTTAAAGATAGAGGGCCAAAAGTAGCCATCACGGAGGATTTTTTGGGCAGCTGCATATCCGGACATGTGACCACCACAAGCACCTGAGTGGCAGTCATTCAAGACTCGCTTAGCTTCCTCGTGAGTAAGACAACGGTGGAGAACAGCGTCGGCGCTGAGGCGATAGAAGGTATCCCCAATGATACAATATGGTTGATATTGATGACGAATCCTTCGCCGAGCGTCTTTAGACACACCCGGGCGAAAGGAGGATGTTTGCAGATATATAATGATGTCACCGTACTAGGGGTCGAGGGTGCTGATGAGAAACAAAGTCTCATCCGGAATTTGATCCTCTGTATGAGAGGGCGAAGAAGAAGATGGCAAAGAGAAAATTAACTCAGCAAAAACGAGCGATTTCTTTGACTTGGCGGTAGCGAATTCCAAGTCAAACTCTTGGAGGATGACAATCCACTTTGAGTACTTGCCCCCCAGCAACTGCCGTGACAAGATATACGTCATGGGGTTGCAATCGGAAATCATAGTAGTAGTGCGCAGCAGAATATAGTGACGGAAACGTTGGACAGCGCAAACGACGGCTAACACCAACTTCTTGACATAAGCATATCGAGCTTCCATATCTAAAAGGTTTCTACTAAGATAATAGATAACATGCTCACTGTCATCGTCGTCGATTTGAACAAGAACCATGCCGATAGTGGTGTCGGTGGCAGCTAAATACAAGGTGTAGTCACGATGATAGTTTGGAGGGCGAAGCAATGGAGTAGAAACAAGGAGACCCTTGAGTCGTTCAAAATATTCTTGAGCCATGGTATCCCAATGAAAAAGGACATCTTTTTTAAGTAATTGTGTAAAACCTTTAGCCACCTCGGCATAGTTTGGAATGAAACGACGTAAAAAATTCACCTTACCTTGCAAGCTCTGCAATTGATGTAAGGTAGCAGGGGGAGGAAGATCGACTATGGCTTCGACTTTGAGGGGATCCAGTTGGATGCCCTCGTGGGAGACGACAAATCCTAGAAGTCGACCCGATTCTACGCAGAAGACAGACTTCTGAGGATTAAGTCTGATTCGGTAGTGTCGACAACGAAGAAATATCTCGCGAAGGTGAGTAGGGTGGTCCTGATGCTTGGCTAAATGAGCTGGAAGATCATCTAGGTATGGTTGTACAATGTGTCGTATGTCATGAAAAGCGTAGGACATTGCACGTTGGAAGGTAGCACCAGCATTTTTTAGACCGAAAGGGAGCTTCTTATAGGAAAACGTACCCCATGGATAGATGAAAGCGGTCTTGTGTTGATCAGCGGGAGAAATATTGATCTGGTTGTAACCAGAAAAACCGTCCATAAAAGAATACATCTCGCTTCCCGCACACTCATCAATAATCTGATCAATGAATGGTGTGGGGAAATTATCTTTAGGACAGGCCCGATTAATATCACGATAATCAACACAAACGCGGATAGTTCCCTGTTTCTTAGTGACAGGTACAATCTTAGAAACCCAATCTGTGAGTGGGATAGGATAAATAAAACCGGCTTTAAGAAGCTTCTCTACTTCGGCCTTGGTCGCTGCAGCCTTTCAGGGGTGTACCGGACGTAAACGTTGACGAACAGGCTTAGCACCTGGGTACGTGATGATTTCATGCACCACTATGCTAGGATCAATGCAGGGCATTTCTTCATAGGACCAAGCAAAAACATCACGAAATTCGTGAAAAAGGTTTGAAGAAAGTCGAATCTCCTCTGGAGTACAAGTGACTCCAATGTGAATGTGTTCGACGATCCTTGGTTTGAGAGAGATGTCGATGGGCTGGGTTTGCGTAATGTTTGCCATATTACCTTCAGAAGAGGCTTGACAAACTTGAACAGGTGACTGAAGGATTGGAAATGGGAAACGAGGAGCAAACCCCTGGATACAAGTGGGCATATCCTGAGGGACAGAGAGAAATGAGGAACGATGGTGGGTATCATGCCAAGGAGGTTCCTCGAGAGACATAGTCTCAATAATAGCTTCGTCGGAAGAAAATGTTTCTTTTAAAGGATCCGAAGAAGTTGGATCTACAAGCCCTAAGGATGGAGTGAACGTGTGGAAAATCTTGCTTGAGAGAGCAAGTTCAGAAGAAGGAGCCGATGCAGCTACGATTTCGACGTAGTTGAGTTTGGCAGGACTCAATGGCATCTGGTCGCCCCAAGAATCTACTTGGTCGATGGGAGGAAGGATCCACGGATCAGAACAAGTAGAAATCATATTGACGGAAGCGACATTTGGAGGCAGGGATGGAAAAACACCCATGAGG
The DNA here is from genome assembly GCA_000404065.3 of Pinus taeda. Classification (NCBI taxonomy): domain Eukaryota; kingdom Viridiplantae; phylum Streptophyta; class Pinopsida; order Pinales; family Pinaceae; genus Pinus; species Pinus taeda. The sequence goes on along the minus strand of APFE031600386.1, from coordinate 39,886 downwards.
GCAGGATCTTTGAAAAGCCCGTGACCTAGACTCTCAGTTGATTTGGAGATATGCTCCACAAAAGGGATAGATCCTTCCGAAGAGGAAGCAAAGAATGACAGTTGGTCAACAGTAATAATCTTCCCTTGGTGAGGGAAACGAATGACACGAAAGAAAGATGAAGCGATAGCTTGCATTGCATATATCCAGCTGCGTCCGAGAAGGAGGTTGTAGGTTAGAGTAGCATCAACGACTTCAACTTGCATCTCGACTATTTTCCCTTCCAAAGAGATGGGTAAACGTGGGAGTATACCATAAGGACGGGATGCTCTTCCATCAAAAGCTTCCAAGGTGGTGGGAGACTGATGCAACGTCGGAGATCCAATAGCTTTCCAACAGGCAACAGACATGATGCAAGTTGAAGCACCTTCATCAATGATTGTACGATGGATAGTTTTCTTATCAATAATGACCTGTATAAGGAATGCAATTTGGGGAGGTAGTCTCTGTGTATGGTGTTCTAAGTCGAACGTAATTAAATCCGAGTCAGCCGGGTCTATGTTGCCGATAGCGGATAGAAAGGACTTCCTCTGAGAAGGGCAGCTCTGGAGAACTTCTAAAGTGGACATAGCCGATGGAGTCTAGGCTAAATCCTCAACGATATTGTAGTGCTTAGTAGCACGGGAATTTGGGTTGTAAGAAGATTTCCGGAGTACTCCTTTTGGAGGGGATCGAAGAGGCATTTCAGTACTAGGTCTCTCGATATGGAGAGGGCTTGAACTGAACGGAGGAGCACTAGGGGGGACCTCAGGCTCTTTCTCGGCAGATGGATAATCCTTTGTTCGAGTACTGATATTAACAGGTATTGTTCCCGCCATGAACACTTGGGAACCAAAGGAAGAGGGAGGTTGAGAGGCTGTCAGCGGCCATTTGAGTTTGCTGTGAGGGGAAGGGTTCTTAAGCACCGCAGGGGACCCTGGAGCGCCTTTCAACAAACGACTAACTTCGGACCACCGAGGGTAGTCTTTGGTATAGTGATCCTCATCACAGATAAGACAAGGATACTTGGGTTTGCGTTTGGCACTCTCCTCAGATTGAGGTTTAGGGGGTTCCTATTTAGGTTGTTCTGGCTTATTTTTCGCTTTCCCTTTCTTTTTTTCTTTCGAGGCTTTGTCTGTCGTGGTGGACTGAACGACATTAACCTCGGAAGTAGTTTTAGAGGTAGGTATTACCTGAGAAGTGGTTTCAATTGGAGCATTTGAATTCTGCTTCCCAGGATTCGAGGAATTTTTCTTAGAGGATGAACTAACATACCCAATAACGCCGTCAACAGTAGGTGTTGGCGGGACTTTGGATGTTCCTGGTCTAGGGGCATCAGACAAATAATCATACAATGTACCTAACTGAGAATAAACTTGGCGAGGTATTGAGCACGCGCGATAGCGTGCTCTTCAGTAACACATGCTCCCATAGCAATGTCCCGAGCTACTGGAGGAACGAACGAATTCGTGAACCAATCCGTAAGAAGCTGGTTGGGAATCCAAAATTTAATCATACGTCTACGCCATCTCCATTCATGGATGTGATCAGAGATATGCGTAGCTGTTGTCTGTCTTAAGGATGTGAGGAGGTGTGTGCCCGTTTCATAATGAATGGGCAACTGAAAATGAGTGAGGAATGCCATAGCCAATGAGTTGAAATCTTGAAAAGATCCGCGATTGAGCTCAATATACCACTTAGCGGCAGAGCTAGTGAGAGTCCTTTGAAAAAGGTGAAGCCGAATTGAATCATCAAGCCATGAATTGGATGAACACCAGAGATGATAGGTCATGACATGAGCTTGTGGATCTTCATTAGCTTTACCATCGAATTTTGGACAGTCACCAGGAATTTTGGTTGGAACCAGAGGCTAATAAGGATTATGAAGAATAGGATCATTAGTCAGTTTGGACACATCCGGTAATTCTAAAGTCGCTAAGAACGGTAACTGAGGACAAAGGCGATCCCACTAGCCCAAAATGGGTCTAGCAACAATAAATTCACGCTGCTATGCAAGTTCGTAGTTGTATACTAAAAGGTGGATTACGAAGACCAACCTAGAATCCAACGCAAATGTCGAAGTAGAGTTGACCCTCCGGCTCCCTTGCTTCAGCAGGTCACAATCCTAGCGATCCTCGCGAACGGAAACTTGCACATGCAAAGATCGAGACAACTACAAGCATAAAATCCACCAAAATACAACTATATTTCAGTCAGAAAGGAAATAAATCAAGCATATTAATAGGCAATGAGATTGGAACCATAATAGTAGTCGTTTAGTAATAAATAATAGGCAAAGAAAGATGCAACCAAGGTTCTGACGTTGAACCTATTCTCTGGCTGGGCGAGCAGCTACGTGTGCCTTGCAATAGACCTTCTCTCTCTCAGGATTCTGGCAGCATAACCTCCCTATGCTTCAAGACTCTTACTATCACTCCAGACAAGCATAATCATAACTAGCATTACTCCAGAACTAGCTTGTCTAATGCATGAGGACAGACTTTTATAAATGGAGAAGGGAGAAAGATTCAACGCATCAGGACGCCCATTGTGGATTGACATTATCTTCGAAAAGCTACTGAGGATAGATGTCAAGGATAGATGATGACTCTCGACCTCTATCAGATGGATTTTCCCCTCAAAAGACTCCATGAACTAAAAGGAAAAAACATATGGGTGCGCCTTTGCCAAAAATCATTACCAAACTTAGTTGGCGCGAGTGTTGTTCTAGGACAGAGTGCCAATGGGTGCGCCCCTTTTTGAGGATCTCAGTGATTGGTGCGGATAAGACACTGTGTACCTGCGCCAATGGAAAAAGGGCACTTTTCAGGGATAATTTGCAGAAGGTGTCTTCAGGGAACATGAAGTACATACTCAGGGGAACATAATGCAAGTGTTTTTAGTCTATGTCACTGCTCACAGGTCCCGGAATGTATCCTCCAATGTACGAAAACAGGGGTAACAGGGACGGTGACCAATGGTGACAAATCACTGTGTAACACTTCCTCACAACTCTGAGAACCTCTCTGTACCACAATGAAAATGCATGTAATGTGATACCCACTACCACCCTCGGAAGGTTATACCACAACAAAATTTAATGCTTGTAATAATACCTCCCACACCCCCCATCGCATCCACACGATCACACCTACCATTAATCTTTTGTAGTCACCCCTCCTCCATGCCTTTCATCTAATCACCATTATGTGAGTCCCAAGTGTGAAAATGACCTGCCTTGCACCCCAATCAAGGGTATTACTTAATTTTTTATTATAATACTTAACTATGCATTTGTTTTTTAAACTAGTTGTACATAATGTCATGGATTGATGATCAATCAGGCATGGTATTGCAAGGGTATAAAGTAAATTTTCGTGGCCATCCCTTATTTGCTGGGGATGCCTTGAAAAATTCCTAAGGCATATCTTACTAAAATTGGATGCCCAAAACATGGCCATCCCCTATACCTGGATGGATGCTTTGCCTTTCCTTGACCATTCTCGCTTCCTATGCAGAGGCATTGACACCTCTTGACAATCTCTTACTGGCCCTTGGTCATGTCTGTGTGTTCTAATTTTTTTTTTGTAAGTCAACCTTTTTTTCATTATATCATAAGAACATTACATGGGGAGTTCTGAAAGAAAGAAAAAGCCTCATCTCAACTGGATTTGTTGGTATTTAGATACAAAAAAGACAAAAGAGAGAAGTTTTACAAAATAGAGCTTCATTATGTCCATAGCGCACCATGACCAAAATTTACCCAAAAAGTATGAGTAGACAATAAGCATTATTTCTATGGAGGAAGGGTGGGATTGACCTTTGCTACTTGTGAAAAATTTTATGGATGATGAAAGGCTTCATGGATATGAGATTCCACATGAGCCATGCAAGTTTTGAAACTATCCATGCAAGCCTGAAGTTTCCTTTGGTTCCTTCTCAGAGTATCTTAACAATCTAGGATGTGTCACTGGTTCTGGCAGATTGCAATCAATCTACCCACCACCTCAGCACAACCATCATTTTGGGATTGAACTAACTATTCAGCAGTTCATTGGAATAGGTGAAGTAGGGATTATATAGAATCAAAGGGAGCAGGTAAATTCGCCAAGCCTCTCCGTCCCCTTCATGCTCCTCTCATCCTGTATTTCCCTCCATAGTCATCCTTGTTGGTGCTGCATTAGGAAAGAATTCCCTTAATCTTTCCTTGTTGTTGGTGTGGTCTTCCACTCTACCTCTTTGGATCTCCCCCACAAAGACCCCCCACCTCGCCTCAATTTTTTTACCATGTCGCCTGATGCATGAGACTTACCAATTCTTACAATAGGGTTGGTGTCCTTCTCCAAATGAAACATGTAACACCCTTCACCACTTTCAGTAGGAATACATATTACATATTCAGTCTTGATAACTCTCACCCCCAGCCAAAGGATTGTCAGGTTTTCTAGATTCCCACAGAGCTTGCTTCAAGGACCTAGTCCTTCTCCTTTCCGAAGGAGGGCCCAATACCACCCTGTGACTGTATCAAACCCTTCCCACAGAGATAGCGTTAGAAGACAAATGAGAAAGTTCACGTGAACATAAGATTACCCAAGTAGGAGCTAGAGATACAGTGGAAGCGGCTCCAGGGACCTCAATGATTGTTGCTTACCTCCGCCCCTCACCACCTTTCTCCCAATGTTGACATATATCCATACCTAGGTCCCAAGACAAATAATTGCTACAGATATTAAGGATTGCAATGAGCCAACAAATGAGAAGATCCATATTCCCAGGCTTGTCTCACCACCAACAAGGGGATACATAGCTAAGAAAGCTAACCTCAACACCAACTCTGTTTCTATGAGATCCTAAACTAATAATTATGCACAAAATAATACCCATTTCTTTGTTTGAACTTTGAACTTTCTAATAACCTTTAGCCTACCTCAAGAACCTTCTTCAAGTAAACTCTTGATTTGAATTTACTCCTGGTCATGATTATCAATCACTCCATGTGAAGGAGGAGTGCCTCCTTTCCCTTCATCATCCTTGGAAAGTACCCCCATCTTGGAGTGTTCTAACTTAAATTCTATTAACTTTTTCCCTTTTTTGAACTCAAATCTCCTTTATTAACCTAATGTAACTTACTAGTAGGTCTACAACTCAAACAAAACCCTAAAACTATAATAAATTATACATAGAAATATTAGTTTGCAGAGCTTGAAATAAAAAATTATGTTATTGGTTCTTTTATGATTGATCACACCTATTACTTGGCTTAACTTTGCAGCATAGGAGCACTATTATGAGCCTAATTGGAAATCTAGTATTTGATTTGAAATATGATGTGAATTATCAATTATGTTGTTAAATGGGGCTTGTACATTGATGTTATGAGCTGTAGACAATTATGGCCCTTGGGTTGCACCAACTGCACTAAATACAAGCGACTTAGTGGTTGGGATAATGGTTTGTTATCCCCTCCACCCAGTTTCAATTCCCGTGAAGGACATGTTGGTTCATTGTGGTAAGGCTCAAAGAGTAGGTGATCCTTGGGATAGAGCTCCTTGGTGTGGTTTGGGATGTCTCGACTCTTTCTAAGTCATAAGTTATTGTTATATTGGGCTTCGGGGTTGTTTGATATAATCTTGGTGCTATAGTGACAAACAATAGGTTTGATCTTGGGCCTCACCCAAATTACTTCAATGAGATACCAAATCACGATGGTTAAGAAAATATATGTCTATAACACCTGATTTAGTGCAACATGATAATGAAAACAATAATAATGTGGGAAAATGCAAGTACGATAGTATAACCAACAATAGTAAAATTATAACATCATTTAACATAGTAAACTTCATATATAAGCATCCAACTGACAACAGTTATGATTCTGTAGCAAGAACTAAACCATCACATAATCATTATTCCCCGTAGAATTTGGAGTGTTGGATGTTGCAATGGTAATTTAAGCTCTACTCACCTAGCATCTTTTGAGGGCAAATCCTTCCAGTGGATGAATTATAAAATACTTGGACAATACTATATTTCTCAATTGTAACATTAGATTGTTAATTTCTATGTTGTGAAAAATTTCTGGTATGTGGGGATATGCACCGAATATATCTAGAGAACCTCCCCAAAAGAACAAGTTTCAGGAAACAACAGGGTATGTGGGTGTTAGGAAACAATTGTTAATATTTTTGTTTGTTTAGGTTTATAGGGTGAAGGAGAGTTGGTGGGACTAAGTAGAAAAGGGTGAGAAACTTGTTATTAGGTTTTTAAAGATTTTTCATTAGAATATTTGAAACATTGGGTGTCATTTGTGGTTACTTATGTGTGTCCCTTTAGGGCACAAGGTGCCTCTAGACATACCCCCATACAGGGGATGTGAATTTTGGATAGGTTTGGTGTACCCTGAAGTACCCTAAATACTAGGTATTTATGGTCTTCCTATGGCATCCTCAGTAGGGAGTCCTCTTCTGGAATGTGCTACTCTGTGTTACACTAGTTTACTCCTTAAATAAGTTAAAATATTATATGAAGTTTTACTAAATGATATGCCCAATTTTAATTTATGACTTCATTTTTCCATTAACGAACAGAAAAGGATGGTGTCTATCAGGGATCACTTAAGTCTCAAGAATGAGTGTATGAACTTTTAACTCCAACTAGCTTGACAACAAATATTTTGACAATTTTTTTCATCAATCCATACATCACCCCTTTTAATCTAAGGGATACTCAATGATACTCTCATTCATGAAGGAACATGAAGTTATGTATGAGGTATTTAACAACGTTATTAGTATATCTACCTGATACTTCTCTTGACACACAAAGAATGTAGTCTCTTGTAATAGAACTACCTCACAATAAGAATTTAGACTGTATGGGATGAAGACAATAGGTCTTCCAAATTCCAAACATTTTTATATGACATTTGAGGAAAATATTTGTTGGGTCATTTTTATTTTCTACCCTGCTAGACAGTGTCTGGCATCTAGATATCTTTCATATGCAACCCTGATAGAATACAATATGTAATCTTCTTTCTTTATAAATGGAATCCATATTTGGTTGGATGCCATTGTCATTAACAGAAGATGTAAACTTTTTTCTATTTAGGAGTGGTTGCCACCTCTTCTTAGATGTCATTGTCATTTCCGCTCTTTGGTGAGACTTTTCAACTATCTATCCCAACAACCAATTCTAATGTCATTACCCCTTTCATGATGCTTGATCCCTTAGGTAAGTGTGCATGATATTCTCCAAGTTGTTTATTATCCCCTTTCTTTATTAGTGTAAGAATAAAATGTACAAACATTAACTCCTATTGTCATCACAGGTTTCCTTTAAATACTCCATCAAGTGTTATCCTTTACCATGTTTGTGTTGAGAAGCACATTGTACAACCCAACATGGTGACATGTGTCACATGTATCATGCACATCAATTAAAATTTGGCCTATGATCTCTAGTGTCAAATAGAATCTAAAAAAATTAATAAAAAATCATACCTAAAAGAAAACCAGCATGTATCCATCTTAACCCTGCATCTATCAATTACAGAAAGGGATTTTAATTAATTTTTTTTGGGTGCAAGTCTCAAATTTTTGCACTCTCAAAATGATCCACGCCTTGATAGATTTGATCCTTCACAGTGCTAGAAATTTTTTGGGTTATGATGGATATATTTTAATGTAGAAAGGCCAAATTACCTACCAAAACAAAATAGTGTGTGAGATACTCAATGTTCAATTAATAAACTACATGACTTCCTCAACATGCCTGGCCTCATCCAATGTGCCAAAATTAAAAAGAATTGCATAAAAGGTTCTCATAGAGTCAAACTTGAAATGATGAACATCTTCCCAATGAAATTCTTCACCTGTGTTGGCCTTTTTGCAAAGGGCGAGAGAAACTATTCTCATATCTCTTAAAAGTTTGCATGCTGAGTAAAACCTGTTGAGAAAGAAGACCATCAACTGAAAGTCCTGCCCAGTTGATGCTTGAAGCAATAATTTAGTTTTCCTGGCTATACTTGATTGAACATCTTGCCATGTAATTTAGTGCATGCTTACATAATAAAAGGCATGAAAGTCCCCAACTTCTTAAGATACTAAACAAGAGAACTAAAGAAAATGTGTTGAAGATTAAAGAGGAGAATAATCATTAATCCTACCTTTTTCTCCCTTTCTTCCTTTAAACCTCAATCCGCCCTCTTGGAAAACGGTCCACAATGACTAATTGTAAATTAAAAATCAATTTTCCTAGATTTGTCTGCAATACCAACTCCGTATCCAAATCAAAATAATCATATTCATAATGTTTCTTCATTCCTTATGATGGGGTTTAAGTGATAACTATCAGACTATCACCCTTGAAGGGAAAATCGTGGTATTCATATATTTTTCTCTATCCTTTAAAGGAAGATTTGATTCCTCAATCTATGCTTCTAGATAGGTTATGTTATGCTTATTTGGAATTATGGGTGATGGAGTTTTTGTATTCCAATCATCTTCATCATCCAAGAATTGTTGCTCACATGATTGCCATTGTTTTGGTTTTGGTTTGTGCCTTTGAAGTGTCATCTTGTCTAGAAGACACAATGGTGATGTTGATCTAATTACTCAAGCATATGTGAAAATACCAAACTTAATATGCTCAAGATTTTTTTTTAATTTGTTCCCAAGGTATTCACAATATCTTCAAAGACTGATAAATTCCAAACTATTATTGGAAAAGTAGGACATGAAACCAAACTATGATTTTGGTGGTAGACATAGTGATTGGGTTGAAAATGCGGGAACCATGGGATAACAAAAGGATCTGCCCTACCCTAGAACCAAGGACCCTCTTCAAAACATTTCGGACAATCATCTCGATATGAAAATTGAATAATAAAGAAATCTCCAGAATATAGATACACTTCATAGTACCTTTTTTCATTTTGAATAGATCTATTTGTATAGTTCTGATATAGGTGTTGTGAATCACTACATGTGATTCACAGAATGAGAGAATGTTTGTGACCTCTTGCTCAGATAACTCAACATTGTGACCTCTATGGATTGAGCTCATAAGGCAACATGCACATTTAAAGTGCATGCTAATAGAGGGGATTGATCTACAACAAGTTTTGTGGTTTTTTCTTGATCCCTTAATTATTGACACTTATGATTAATAAGTCTTTAGTAAGGTTTAATATATTGTAAACTTGATTAAATATTATAGTAGTTGAAGTGGAGGGGTTTATTTGAGACATTATCCTTGAAAGAAATAGTCTCTGAGGATGAAAATACACATTTTCCCATCACTCCTTTTGTCTAGGCACAACACCAAATATAGAACCATGTCTTTGCATATGTCAGACAATAGATAATGGTCATCAAGTTGGTTTCCTCCAAACAAAATTTGTTGCTATTCCACAAGGATCGTATGCATGAGCTCTAGTTTTTTCTTTTTATTTACTATAAAATCAACAAAGTTCACCCAAAATATTGATGTTTTCCCTATGATATACTTGACCATAATTTGAAAGCTTTCTTCAATTCCAAAACCCTCTTGAATTAAGGTACCCTAACAGTTCCATTGTTAAAAATGTTTTTGTCAAATACTTTTTGTTCAGATATTTTGTTGAAAACTTAGAATGCAACCTTAGGTGCAAAGGAAATCTTTTGTTTTTAGCCTAGTGATCTTGATTGAAACGTGTTAACTACCAATATACTTATGAGTACATCTAGGAATATTACTTTACCATATCCCTAAGAACACATCTAAGCCATTGCTTTTTTTGCTTGGACTATCATGTCAGTCCCTAAAGAAAAGTTTGGTTTTTCCCATTTCTAATAAAAATAGTCACAGTGCTCTTGCCATATGAGCCAAGTTAACACATTTTCAAGGTTTTTTGTGCCTGTCAGTTCCTTTGAGAAGACTCAAGCCACCAACAACCTAGGTGCCTTTGTTTTCACTATCATTAATCTTCGACACTTTATGGTTGCCACTTCAAGGGATTCCTTCATTGTGCAAGGAAAGGATTGTGTTGATTAGTCAGTGACCAGTAAACACCCCAATATCTATGGTGTTCTTAGCCTTAATAGCTTTAGTTGAAGGCTTAGAAATTGATCTTCGCCTAGAGGAATGACCATAAATATCTAAGAAATTTTTGGAGTCACTCCCAAAGTTCCCTTTATGGCTTGGAATCATAAGGAAACATGCTCATTTAAAGTGCATGCTAATAGAGTGCATTGCTCTACAACAAGTTTTGTGGTTTTATCTTGACCCCTTAATTAATGACACTTACGATTAATAACTATTTAGTAAAGTTTAATATATTGTAAAATTGATTACATTAAATTATAGTATTGGAGTGTTAATACTCTAAGAATTTGCACTTGAAGGCTTCTTATATTAGAAGGTCCCCTTATATAGTCTTTTAGGGATGTCTTTGAGAAAGTAGCATTCGTGGGACACCTACCCTAGTGGTCAAGATGTGTCCTTGACCCACATGTGTTTGGATGTGTATCTATGTTTTAAAGGGTTGCCAATATGAGGATGAGTTGCATTACCCTTGAGATGCCTTATCCAGTCACTTCTAAAACTGCACACTTAGATTGGGCTACTTGTTACATGGATGCATTTAGTTTGATTTGGAAATATTTTTATTTTCCCTAAATTTTCACAACTTCATTGTGATTTTAACAATTTTCATTATAGAATAGGACCATCAGCTGAAAATCCTACACAGTTGATGCTTGAAGCAATAATTTAGTTTTCCTGGATATACTTGGTTGAAATTCCTTCCATGTAATTAGTACATGATTATATAATAAAAGGCATGCAAGTCCCCAACTTCTTAAGATACTAAACAAGAGAACTAAAGAAAATGTATTGAAGACCAAAGATGAAAATAATCCTTGATCCTACCTTTCTTTCCCTTTCTTCCTTTAAACCTCAATCCACCCTCTTGGAGAAGATTCCACAAGGACTAATATAAATAAAAAATTAGATTTTCGAGACTTGTCTGCAGTACCAACTTCGTATCCAAACAAAAATCATCAGATTCATAAGTCTCTTCATTCAACATGATGGGGTTTGATTGAAAACTATCAGTCTATCAAAGGGAAAATCTTGGTATTAATATATTTTTCTCTATCCTTTTAATGAAGATTTCATTCCTCAATCTATGCTTCTAGAGAAGTTATGTTATCCTTATTTGAAACTGTGGGTGATGGAGTTTTTGTATTCTGGTCATCTTCATCATCTAAGAACTGTTGCTCACATGATTGCCATTGTTTTGGTTTTGGTTTGTGCCTTTGAAGTGTCATCTTGTCTAGAAGACACAATGGCAATGTTGATCTAATTACTCAAACATATGTGAAAAAAAAAACTTTTCTTTTTGGCTGAAGCAAGTAAGGTTCCTTCTATAACATTGAGTCAAAAAATAGTGTACAATATAAGCAACCGTCCACCTGACGTCAAAGAAAACAGAAAAGGAATAACAGCTTTAGCCTCCATGGGCTATACCATACAACTTTACCCCTATAAATTCAAACCTAAGAAAAAATAAACAAGACTCCATACTAACCCTCAGGAATCTTGCAAACTTTCCCGCAACCTTCCTCCAGTAAACCCCAAACTAAAGTACCGACCCATCAAAACGAAAATATCTACGGCAAAGGAGGAAGCCATCTAGTAGAAGAGCTTGAAGTTTAAATGCCCTGCCCCTCTAGGTTGCTCTATCCCGGACAACCGTTGATTCGCAGCTTCCAATTCCAACGGCTGAGACAGATTTCACATAGCACAAGAAGGAGGAATGATAATCTGCGATAGAGGGTGGTTTTCATAACCCTCACCCTGCCACGTGTCGTAGGATGTACGGGATCGCTATGAAAATGAAAAAACCATTACCCCTCTAAGGGTAGTGCGATCAGTCGAAAACCGCCTGGGAGGTGGTTTTGCAAATTGCACTCCAAAAACTGAAACCACCAGTTGCCAAATGGATTGAATCCTCTTGCAAAAACATAAATTCTTCGCCCTAGTTGGGATAATGTATGGGCGAGAGTGTTCCATCGAGCAAATACGTGTGGGAAATATTTGAGATCTTCATCACGCTTGCCCTTGAATCTGGGCTACCCGACAAGGTACTCTTCTTGTCGGCACAATTTTCCCACAAAGAAGACACATTCAGGTGACAATCAAATCGGGCTAGTCTCCATGTTTTTGAGTTTGAACACATCCCTGTCTTCTTCCGCCTATGCACCGCATATAGCTCTCAGTCTGCTTGGGCTTAATTCCTGCCAGTTCATCGAAACATTATTTTCTATGCAGCTAACTCCCTAGTTAGCCAGAAGATCCGCCAGCTTATTTGCCTTTCGGCGAACATGGTGGAAACTAATAGTGCGCAGGCCCTGAAGATGGCTTTGAATTCTTTGGAAGACCCGAATAAGATTCCAATGCTTAGAGACTTTATCTGATGCAGTTCCATTATGAATTTTTTGCACTGAGTTGATAATTAACTCCGAATCTGCCTCTATCATGACGTTTAGACAATTGTTCTACTTCAGTGAATCTAGGCATTGTTCCATAGCCATTAGTTCAGCCATGTTATTGGTGGTTGTACCAAGGTGGAAATGGAAAATGAAAACAATACTGCCCTCTGCATTTCTGAGGACACCTCCATACCCTGCAGCTCCCAGGTTCCCTTTTGAAGCCCCATCATTGTTGTATTTTAAATAGCCCTCCGAAGGAGGATGCCAAAAATCTGTCTCTGTATCTGACGTAATGAGCTTTCTATCAAGGCCAAGGAGGGTGAGCTCATTCATCCCCAGCCGCTTGAGAATATTTAAATTTTCTTATGAGGGGGGGTTTTTAGGAAGGATGCAAATAGTGGTGCTCATAGTCTCCTTGAGTTGTTTTACGATCATCTCCAGTAGGTGTTGAGGGGGATTTTTTTCCTCTTTAAAAATTCTTTTGTTCCTCTCTTTCCACACGTTCCATATGATGAAGCTTGGTGTAAGAGCCCACGTTGAGTTAAGAATTTCATTATCCAAAATTTTTTTCCTCCAATTGATGAGGGTGCTAATGATGCCACCTCTATCTCTATCAGATTGTTGAAAAATAGAAGCAAATAAATCCCAAAACCAGGATGTGAAAATGCAATTATTGAGTAAATGTTCTAGGGTTTCTTCTTGTGCTTCACAGAGCGGGCATCTGGAAGGCCCCTGAACACCTCTCTTCCTAATGTTATCCCAAGTCAGGATTTTTTTGTGATACACAACCCACATGAAGAGTTTTTTCATCCACCCTTGATGCCTCCAAAGATTTTGCCAGATTTGTCTGGAACCCAGGGATCTAGCTCAAGAAGAATGCTTTTTGCTTCCTTAAGAATAAAGGTGCTCTCTTTGTTATTTCCCCATCTCAGTTGGTCTTGTCCCTCTGCCACTAAGATCTTCCTTTTCTCTACTATTTTCCTAAGCTCCTCTGCTTTAGTTTCCAGGAGATTGTTATTTTTGCACTCTATGTTTCTCCAGATTCTCCACTTATTCGTAGGATGAGAATGTATCCAGAAATCCTTAACCTTTATTAAACCTTGGGAATCTGACTCCTATTTAAGATCGAGAAAGTCTTCTTTTACCAAAATTGATTCTTTCTACCACTTGTCTTCCCAGAAAAGAGCAAGATTTCCTTCTCTAATTTCCCAGAAGCTATTCTCTTGTACTAGTCTTCTATTCTCCCAGGCTTTGTTCCAAATATAAGAACCCTTTATATTTCCTATCATTATTATAAGATCATTGTTATACCAGGAACTGGCATATTTTTCTTTCCAGATATTTTCCCATTGAGTCTCTGGATGCTGGACCCAGTGCCACCAAAGTTTGGCCCCTAAAGCCTTACTGAGAATCTCCTTATCATCCAATCCAAGTCCTTGATGATTTTTGGGCTTACAAATTTTATCCCAAGACACCAAGGCCCATTTCCTCTTAGTCTCCTCCTTGTCCCAAAGGAAGTTTCTTTGAATCTTTCTAAATTGCTGAAGGACCCCTTTTGGAGTTGGGAGGGCTGGTAACATGAAAATAGGGATTGCTCGAAGCACTGCTTTTGTGAGAACTAACTTGCCAACAAGGTTTAAAGATCTAATGGTCCATTTACTGATTTTTTCCTACAACTTGTTGATCAAAGGTTCCCATATACTTTTGAGCATAGGTTTTGCAGTTACAAGGACTCCTAAATATTTTGAAGGAAGGAAATCCCTTTGAAAGCCAAGAATTTTGGAGATATTTTTCTGAATAGCAATATTGGTATTGAAGAAGAAGATTTTAGATTTGGAGAGATTAACTTCCATACTTGAAGCCGAGGTAAAAAGATTCAAAAAAAAATTGTAGTTTGAAGCTTCTTGGACTATGGGGATTCCCTGTAGCATGGTATCATCTACAAATTGTTGGTGAGCCAGGGCCAGCCCATTGTGAGTAAACTGCAGAACTTTGATCTTTCCTGAAGATTTCGCCTGCTTTATATCTCTCCCCAGTCCTTCCATCATGATGATAAAAAGAAAGGGGGAGAGCTTGTCACCCTGTCTTCGGCCTCTTGAGGGACTGAAAATCTCTGAGGGAGAGCCATTGACCAATATAGAAAAACTGGAGGAGTTCACTAGTGCCATAACCCATCTGATCCAGTTGTGATCAAATCCAAAATCAATCAACATTCTCTTAAGGTAGACCCAATTTACCTTGTCATAAGCTTTGGCAATATCTAATTGCATGATCATACCAGCCTACTTCTCGCTAGCTAAAGATTGCACCACTTCTTACGCTTGTATGATGTTATCTAGAATTTGTCTGCCTTCCACATAACCTGATTGCTCTCTTGATACTAGGACCGAAAGCAAAGGTTTGAGTCTGTTAGCCACAACCTTGGATATAATCTTATAGATTACGTTGCATAGGGCTATGGGTTTGTATTTATCCGGTGTCTGAGCAATTTCCTATTTGGGGATCAGGGCGATGAAGGAAGTATTGAGGGCTTTCAGAATGGTTTTGTTTGATCGAGAATCCTCCACAACCTTCAAAATGTCCTGCTTAATAGTATTCCAGCAGTTTTGAAAAAGTCCACATTCAAACCATCCGGGCCTGGAGCTTTTCCATTCTGCATGTCTTTGAGGACATCACTTAGTTCCCCTTCCATTACTGGTCTATTAAGGTTGAAGTTGTCCTCTCTGGATACTAGTTTCGGTACATTAGTAGTTATTTCCCTGATGGATTGCTCTCTATCTGAATTGTTCTCCTGCGTTATACGTTGAAAGTGGTGGACTAAAACAACTTCTATAGCTTTATGGGAGATCTATAGTTCTCCTACTTCATTCTTGATCGAAGAGATGCTGTTGTAAGCTCTATTGGCCATGGTGGTTCTATGGAAAAACTTAGTGTTGCGCTCTCCTTCTTTTAGCCATTGAACTCTATACGTTTGTCTCCAAAATATTTCCTCTTGTTTACATATATTTTCCCATTCTTGATAATGTTTATCCGCTTACTTGCTGATGTCTTTATCAAAGCCTTCGCTGATTAGAGCTTGGTTGAGAACCAAAATTTTGTTTTCCACTACTCTCTTTTCTTCAAAAATATTACCAAAATCCTTCTTGTTCCATTCCTTAAGCCAGGATTTGATGTGCTTTAGTCTTTTGTAAAGAAGATACATACTGGTCCCCTGAATCTACAAGTCCTCTATTCACCATTTCTCAATGTTGCTTATGAAGTTTGGGTGTGACAGCCAAATATTTTCAAATCTGAAAGGTTTGTTTCTAGGAGTGCCTATACCCTTGATTTCCAATTGAATTGGCCAATGCTCCGAGCCTCCAAAGGGAAGAACTTGCGTCGTTACCTCTTTACCATTTAGCATAAGATTCTCAGAGATGAAGAATCTGTCTAGCTTTGAGGCAACAAGGGCCTCTCCTCCCCTCCTGTTATTCCAAGTAAAGAGGCCAGTATTCCAATTAGTATCAACCAGATTTATGTTATCAGAAAAGGTTTGGAAAGCCATGGAGTCTTTGCTTAGAGATCTTGTTCCTCCTTTTTTCTCTTAAAGGGATTTAATCATGTTGAAATCCCCTCCCATGATCCAGGGTATATCTGCATATCTGTTCTTGAGATCCACCAGGGTATCCAGAAACTTAAGTTTGTCATCTATTGTCTGAGGACCATAAACATTTGTGACTAGAAAGGTGTCCCTTTCTCCTGCCAGTTGAATAAAAACCGATAAGTAATTTCTGGAAGCCTCAACTTCCAGAATGGCAATCTTGTGGGGATTCCATAGAGTGAGTATGCCCCCTACTGTATTTTCTACTTTTACTTCTAGGAACTCATAACTGTTGAGCCATTTATTGTGGATTTATCTTACCTTTTGAATGGAACATTTCGTTTCTTGGATGAACATTATATCCAACGTTTCCTGTTTCATTCTGTTACTAAGCATTCTCTGCTTTCTCTTACTCCCTAGACCTCTAATATTCCAAGATGTCAACTTCATTATAAAATATTTGTAAAGGAGTAGCTAGCTAGTTCTTTCATCTTACCTGAATCAATCATCAGCGTTCCATACTCCATCAAGAGTTCATTCTACCTTTTCCTCCCTCTTTTCTTGCCTGAGTTTCGAGTAGCTAGTCCCGGTGTAGCTTTCATCATTTTCACCCCTCGGTTGTCCTGCTTACCTATGTTTTTCCCTCTCTCTAACTTCCCAGCTTACGTTTTGCATAGAAACAGCTGTTGTATTCTACTAAGTTCTTCTTGAGGTAGTGAATCCACTCCCCCTATAGTACCCTGCCTCAAGAATCCTTCTAGATCTAGGTTTGCCTTATCAAGTATTTCTAGTAGTTCATGGTCCTCTAGGTCTGTATCATTCTGGGTCATTTCCTAATCCATTTCTTGTTCAACATCGCTCATAGTGGCTTATTTTTGGTACTCATTATTTTGTGTTTGTTCCAGGTTTCTTTCCTTCTCCTTTTCTACTGAACTCCCTTCCATTGTTTGATCTTCTATAGTTATCTTTTCCTCTTCCTGAAGCACATAAAAACTGTTCTATCTAAACTGTTGACCTTCGCTTTGCTAATTTCTCGGTCCTCTTTTACTTCCCTTGCCTCGGTTAACCAATTTCTGGAAGCTATCCGATTCTTACATTATGTTGTTTCCTCTTTTGTTTATTTCCTTTTTGAGCAGACAGTCTCTGAAAATATGTCCTTGTTCATGGCATTTGCGACATTTGAACAGAATGTGCTCATAATCTACTATTTTCACCCATTCGTCATCAAAAACTTCCAAGATTATCTCCTCCGGTAGAGCTCCTGATAGATCCATGTCTACACATATTCTAGAAAAGGAAGTATATTTTCCCCTTCTAGTGGCTTCAAAGGCTTTAACATAGCGACCTAATTTATTGCCTATGGCTGCTAACGATTCATTTTGCCAATAATAAAGAGGTAGAGAGTAGAGCCTTACCCAGACTGGCACTAAAGTAAAAGTTTCCTTCTCTGGAACAATGTTCATCATCCAAGGTCTCATGTAGAGCCCCGCAGTGGCATAGAAGTAAGGTGCTCCTTCAAATATTCTGTCCTTGTCTTCAATATCAGTGAACACCACCATAAAGAAACCCTTCGACCCGAGATGGAGATCTATGCTTCCTTTAGGTTTCCAGTGGTATTTAATCCACAACTGTAAAGCTTTTTCAGTGGGCCATAGTCCCATGAACATACAAATGATGGCATATGTCCCCATTTTCTCCTGGTGCATCTGTAGCTCTGGATTATTTAAAATAACCCTGGGAGTTGTGTCTATTTTGGGTTTGTAGGGTCCCTTGCTTTTCTTGTCTTTAGTTTCTTGTTTTTTGTCTTCTACCTCTATGTCATTTGTGCTATATTGACCCTTTTCTATGGGTTCTTCTATTCCCTCTTCCGTGCTTTTTTTTCCTGCCACCCCTGTTTCTCTGAAATTTTCTAGAGGCTTCTTGCCTCTGCTAGCCATAGCCTCCTTGTAGGAGAGAGTGGAGCCCCCTCCTCTACCACCCTTCATAGAGCCCTCTGACTGCCCCTATTTGCTTTGGACATTGATTACTCTTCATAGTTCCACTCACTCAACGTCTTTCTAAAAAACCAAACTTAATATGCTCAAGATTTTTTTTTTTTAAATTGTTCCCAAGGTATTGACAACATCTTCAAAGACTGATAAATTCCAAACTAGTATTGGAAAATTAGGAGACGAAACCAAACTGCCATTTTGGTGATAGACATAGTGATTGGGTTGAAGTGCGAGAACCATGGGATAACAAAAGGATCTATTCCACTCTAGAACCAAGGACCCTCTTCAAAACCTTTTAGACAATCATCCATATATGAAAATTGAATAATAAAGAAACCTTCGGAATATAGATACACTTCATGGTACTTTTTTTTCTTCAGTTTGAATAGATGCACTTACATATTTTTGATATAGGTGTTGTGAATCAATGTATGTGATTCACAAAAATAGAGAAGGTTTGTGACCTCTTGTTCAGATAACTCTACATTGTGACCTCTATGGCTTGTGCTCATAAGGCAACATGCACATTTAAAGTGTATGCTAATAGAGGGCATTTCTCTGCAACAAGTTTTGTGGTTTTTTCTTGATCCCTTTATTAGTGACACATATGATTAATAACTCTTTAGTAAAGTTTAATATATTGTAAACTTGATTTAAATTATAGTAGATGAAGTGGAGGAGTTTATTTGATACGTTATCCTTGAATGAAATAGTCTTTGAGGATGAAAACACACATTTTCCCATCACTCCTTTTGTCTAGGCACAACACCAAAATTAGAGTTGTGTCTTTGCATATGTCAGACAATAGATAATGGTCATCAAGTTGGTTTCCTGCAAACAAAATTTGTTGTTGGACCATAAGGATCCTATGCATGAGCTACATTTTTTTCTTTGTATTTACTATAAAATCAAGAAAGTTAACCCAACTTTTAATGTTTTCCCTATCATATACTTGACCATAATTTGAAAGCTTTCTTTGATTTCAAAACTATCTTAAATTAAGGTCCCTAATATTTCCAATGTTAGCAATGTTTTTGTCAAATACTTTTTGTTCAGATATTCTATTGAAAACTTGGCATGAAACCTTAGGTTCAAAGGAAGTTTTTATTTTTTGGACTAATGATCTTGATTGAAACATGTTAACTACCAATCTACCTATGAGTACATGCAAGAATATTACTTTACCATATCCCTAGGAACACATCTAAGAAATTAGTTTTTGTGCCTGGACTATCATTTTAGTCCCTAAAGAACAATTTGGGTTTTGTCGTTTCTAATAGAAACAGTCACAGAGCTGTTACCATATGAGCCATGTTGACACATTTTTATGTTTATTTGTGTCTGTTAGTTCCTTTGAGCATACTCAAACCACCAAAAACCTAGGCACATTTGTTTGCACTACCTTTAATCTTCAACACTTTATGGTTGCCACTTCAAGGCATTCCTTCTTTGTGCAAGGCAAGGCTTGTGTTGATCAGTTAGTGACAAGTAAACACCAAAATATCTATGGTGTTCTTAGCCTTAATAGCTTTACTAGAAGGCTTATAAATTGACCTTTGCCTGGAGGAATGACCATAAAGCTCTAAGAAAGTTTTGCAGTCACTCCTAAAGTTCCCACTTTGGCTTGGGCTCATAAGGAAAAATACTCATTTAAAGTGGATTCTACTAGAGTGCATTGCTTTGCAGGAAGTTCTGTGATTTTATCTTGACCCCTTAATTAATGACACTTATGATTAATAAGTATTTAGTAAAGTTTAATATATTGTAAACTTTATTACATTAAATTATATTATTGGAGTGTCAATACTCTAAGAATTTGTACTTCAAGGCTTCATTATATTATTAGGTCCCCTTATTTGGTCTTTTAGGGATGTCTTTGAGAAAGTGGCATTCATGGGACACCTACCCTACTGGTCAAGATGTGTCCTTGACTCACATGTGTTTGTATGTGTATGTGTGTGTTAAAGGGGTTTCCAATACGAGGATGAGTTGCATTACCCTTGAGATGCATTATTCAGTCACTTATAAATATCCACACTTATATTGGGTTACTTGTTACATGGATGCATTTAGTTTAATTTGTAAATATTTTTGTTTTCCCCAAATTTTCACAACTTCATCGTGATTTTAACAATTTTCATTATAGAACAGGAGCAATTTGTATGGTTGAACTGTATTGCACACACAGTTGTTATTTCCTCTAAAGGAGCCAAATTTCTTGGATAATGCTACAAAGGATTGAATTGGAAATTTAAATGGAAAACAAAAACTCACATCATTTAGACATAGCTAACATATGTTGCTCTAAGACATGTTAGGATTTGCAAAGAAAAATAAGCAAGTTCCAAACATGCTATGTGTTATGCTATTTGTTATAAATTATTTTGTAGATTTCTTGAATCTTGATACAATTTGGCATTTTGTTGTGGCTTGTATCAATTACAAATTGTAAGTAAAATATTAGCTTAATCATCCATGCTTGGCATATGAAAGAGAAGACTAGTTGAGGTACTACTGCAAAGATGTTTCATAGAATTTATAATCTCTTGTTTCCTATTTACATGCACCATCAATGGTATTAAATTAATCTAATAAGGTATTGTTTTGCTTCTATCCTCAACATGTCGTGTTAAGAGTTATCTTTGATAGCTAAAGAGTTTCATTTTTGTCATGGTTTTCAATGTTCCATTTCATGATTGAAGGTAGTGTGCATTAATGAAAGGAGAGTGGGTTAAGGGATTGTTACTACAAAGTAGTGTTCGCGTTGATGACACAGTACAACGATTTAATGTAAAAACATATTTAAGTGTGATTTTGATTAATATTGGTCTGGATTTCTGCCTTCCTCAATCAAATGGTAACTTCCAAAGTACAGTTCTAATTTATATGGGGAAATGTGCAGAACTTGTAGAAGGAACATGTGTGCGAGTTTGAGGAAAGAGGGGAATTTAAAAAAAAAGTAAACAAAATATGATCTATGGAACTACCCACAGATTCATATCTTCTTATGTATATTTTCTATTCATTTTTGTAGCATCTGCAATGGATCCTGCATGTGGAAACTACTTCTTATCCAAATAGACAGTCAAGCACTAATCCTTTATTTGTAGTATCCTGTCGCCCAATGAAATATATCTAGAGAAGTATGTTGCAGTTTGTCCTCTGTTCCTATTATTTTTCATCCTAGAGCATGTGTGCTAGTAGTGGGAAAGCATAGTCGTCGTGTTTTTGCACTATATTGGGGTAAAAATTTGTAGTTCTCTCTTCAGGTACATTGACCAAAGCTAAATTATCTAGGGCCTAGTCAATATAATTGGTCTAGATTGGAGAGGTGAGATGTGAGTGTTCGCAACATCTCCCCATTCACTACTCCAGTTGTAAATAGATCACCAAGATCTCAAAGTAATTGATCCCTTCTAGGATTGTAAGTACCATGCCAAAGAATATCCCCTTGGGAGAGACAATTTACAACACCATGGTCTAAACCAAGGCCTAGTCTTACAAAGGAGGAAATACTAACGGAAGAAATCTTGAAGAGTTTCTAGAAAATGTGGAAGAAAAACTGTCAGAGTCTGTTTCAAAAGTAGTAACACCTTCAAACAAAGGTCTTAAAATGATATCACAAAGCCTTCATGGAATAGGTGGAAACACTCCAAGTCCTGTTCCAAATTCAAGATCTTTCTCTGGCACTCCAAGAAACACCTCCCTGAGCACAGTTAGGATATCTCCAATCTCACAAAAGTTTAATGCACCACCTAAACAAGGAGATGGTGACCTCCCCCCTTCGATGTCATTGGAGAAATCCATGGAATCCTTTCAAAACTTTGGTGCTTAACCTCATATTGAGTAATGGAGCAATTAGATAAGGTAGTGTTGAAGCCCCGAAAATCGGGTCAACAAAAAGGGGGATACCCGCCCGGTCCAGATCTTGGTTGGTAACTACTTTTCTTTTTGGTATAGCGGATCCAACTGGGGATAATGGGACCAGTTTCCCAATTTGTGTGTGTGTGTGTAAGATTAATTGATGTTCCTGGCTTTAAAAGATTCTAATTGAGGTGATCTACTTCTAATTCTAATCTAATGACATGTAATTGTATTCTAAAAAAGAAACAACATCTAAATCTATACTAACCCGGGGTATGATTCTTCTGTTATGCGATCTAAAATGATTTCAGATAACAAT
>APFE031600369.1:0-49814 GCA_000404065.3 Pinus taeda | reverse complement strand
GGAGATTGAAATACAAACTCTCTGCTTATGAGCATCATGGCATGATCCTCATAACAAGGCATGCAAACCAGCCAAAATGGCAGAAAAACACATTGATAGAGTCCCCTACCCAAGAAGAACTAAATGACAGGGCTAGGAGATATTTATTGAAAATGGCTGACTTGGAGTGTCCTTCTCAGGTACCTACCCTACCCAGTCCTCACACAACAGCTCCAGGTTCCTCATCTGCAACACCAGAAGGAGCAGTACAAATTTCAAAACAAGGACTAGACAAAGGAAAGGGCAAGATGGTAGAAGAAACAGAGGATCAACAGCAAGAGGGCCAACAGGGCCAGCAGGAGCAACTGCAACAAAATCAGCAAGAGACTGATCAACAGGATCAGGAATAGCAAAAAGGAGAGGACCAGGCAGCCACCCAAGATAAAACAACTGGCATGGTGCCTCCCAGACAAGAGTCTAGGGTCGACCCTTCAATCCTTCAAACCCCTCTAAGGGAGGACATCAGCAGGAAAAGGGATAGGGAGACACCTCTCACAGAAGGACCAGAGAAGAGGCAACGGCTAAATCCATTTGGAGAAGAGGAAATGCAAAGCTTTGAGGCCTCTGCCAGCTCATTACAGCAAGAGCAGGACAGGACAGCACTTGGGGAGGTCAGCTCCTCAGGTCAAGGCAAAAGTAGAGCTGAAGGCATCAAAGACTTCTTCAGAGATGCAAAGAGGAGGAGTGAGCCACTGAAAATAAAGCTATACAATTATCTTTTAAACATGGCTCCATCAAATCAACATAGGCTTATGTCTGCATATGATGTACAAGAGGCTAAGTTGACTTTGAGTCACTTTACTCCCACAGAGCAGCGACCTCAATCAACTGCTGACTATATAAGGACAAACCTAGAGGTCCTTGCAAAAGACATCCACCCAATGGACCAGATTGAGCTTCATAAACAAACAGGTGAGATGGTCTATGCTACCCTGGCAGACAAGACCCTGGTGAATTACAGGCTGTAGAACAGTTTGAACAATACAGCATCACAGCTTGAGTTGGAGAGGGCATCCTCTCAAGCCAAGGACAACAGAATCAAGGCCTTGGAAGACATTATCATAGAATTTGGTCATGATCCCAATGATGTCAAGGCCATCCAGGAGGTCCTTAAACTAAGGGATGCAGATGTAGCTGCCATCAAAAAGAGGATGAAAATCCCACCAACAATTCATCCACAGACCGATGAAGTTGCTCAGCAAAGAAGAGACAAGGACATCACTAACCTACTGATGACTTTGTACAAAGAACTGGTGGAAACCCAACAAAGGCTGCTGGAGACTGAGAATACCTTAGAAGCAACTATACAGAGGGGAGAACAAGGGCAGTCTTCTAAACCACCCACAGAGATAATAAACCTTGAGGAGATCCCTAAAGAGGACGTCCCTCCAAAGCAGGACATCCCTCCAAAGGAGGCAACAGAAACAAAGCAGGCAGAAGAAACAGTTCCAGCTACAACAACTCCAGCTACAACAGAAGTGTCTGCAAAAGAGCCAGCCACTGCAGCAACACCAAAAGAACAGGCCGAGAGCCCAGATATGCAGAAGCTAAAGCAGGAAATTCAAGTGCTGGAAGCTCAAATGACAGAGCTGAACAAAGCCAAGGAAACCCTAGCCAAAATAGAGGGAAAATATGATAAATCTAAGCAGAACGTGGCTGAAAGGGAGAGGGAAGTAAAGGCCCTGAAAAAGACTATTGCAGAGTTGGAAAAGCGGCTCAGTTTTGACAAAGTAACAGCAGAAGTCAAGCAGGTGATATGGACTGCTATTGGCCAAGCAGTCACTAACTAGTGGGAGTACATTGTTGCCATATATGAGCAGATAGGACTCATTGGCAAAGCGAAGAAAGAGCTATACAGGGCAAGAAATGACCTAGGCAATATGGCAGACCTTGCCCCAAAGATGATAGAAGTCCTGAATTATAGGAATAGTTCTCAGCTGATCCAGATGGGAATTGCTAACAGAACTGAAACTATTTCCATAATTAAGAGGACTACAACGATGAAGAGCCTCATTCAAACACTGGACAGAAGGGTACATGACATGCAAACAGATATAACCAAGTTCCAAAATAGATTCACAGCACTGCAAGACAAAGGGCTCCCCAGCCTAGAAGAATCAGGAAAGCTTCTCTCTTATGAGAAGTATATCAAAAGACTAAGCACCTTTTCAGCCATGCAAATTGCTGAGGCTTCTGGGTCATCTACAGCAGGCCCATTAACAGGACAAGCTCTGTTTAATAAATTAGACAATTTGTTCTTTATTAAAAATGAGGTAGCACATTTATTTGATAAGCCTCCTGATTTTTATAAGTATACTGAAGCTGATGAGACCGTAGGGTTAATTTTGAAGCATCAGCTTCCTCACCCAGATAATTGGCAGGACTTGGTAAAACTACTTTTGAATCAGGGGTGAAAAAGAAAACAGTTTTTTTTTTTGCAGCAATACAGTCAATATTGCACTTACAGGTGGACAAAGCCACGACAGAAAACATAGAGACACTGAGCCAACTCAGCACAGGTACTCAGCATCAGCAACAACATCAGCAGGTACAGGTGGCAGAGTCAAGAAAGATACAGAAAATCAGAGGCAGTAAGACACTTCAATGCTTCATTTATGAAGAACAGCGCAGTTAAAGTCCGCAGTACTCAAAGGGCAAAAAAGCCATTCTGACAGCATTTAAAAGCTTTTACTATCATTTATACTTGTAATAACTTCTCGTCTGCTTTATCAATACAAGTGTAATAGATATTTTTCCCTCAGATGACCTCATCCCTGAGATATTTTTGTAGACAAACTTCTATATATTCCCCCTCGCGTTTGTTTAGAGGGGTTGGACTCCGGATGTAAGAATTCTTTTCTGAGATATTCTCTGTTACTCTGATATTGTAAACTTCTCTGACAGTTTAATACAAAGGCAGTGGGATTTCTTCAAAGATGTGTTGTCTCTTGGTCTCTTGATGGTGTGTGGCTCAAAGTTGCAGGATTCCTGTTCATTACATGGCTCAATAAGTTCTCTCATGGCTCATCACGTTATATATGTTTCCAGTTATTCCGTATTTTTCTCATGTTTCCTGTTTCTCATGTTTCCTGTGTGTTTGAAACTCTAGATAGTAAAGAAAAAGGATAGCCTCAAGATTTAGTCATTCACTACCCTGAGCTCAATCTGAACTATCTCATATGTTTTTCTTCTGTTAAAGTGTTTAAAGTGTAATTCTTGAATGCTACCTTTAAGCCATATCCTTACTGTGCATTGTTGTTTTAAGAATTCAAGTGATTGCTCTTAGATGACATGCCTCTTTCACAAATATACAGCTTAAGTAACGAAATCTTCATTGCTCATTGCTAGTTGTATTTACCTCATCCTCGAAATTCACAGTTTGTTCCATGAAATGCACACAGGCCCTGTAGCTTTCCTCCTCACCAAAATCAAGATTTCAAGAGAAAACACTCCTAGACCCCATTGCCCAATGGATTAATCTTCCCTGTTGATATACTTTAGAGGAAACAGAAGCATCCCCCCAACCAAATACACAAAAAATACCAAAAACTTATCTCACAACTAGCCTAAAACCCTCACTGAAAGCAGTAACAAACCTCATAGAGAGAGCCCTCTCTGACTGCAGCTGGGCTAGAAGCTGCAGCCCAAAGTTTGGTTAGTGGTTACCCCGGCCGTATTCTCTTAGGAATCAAAGAGAACAACCTGGGTGTTAACACATCCCACTCTCATCCTTCTCGAGGGAACCCCCATAACAATTCTAATCATGACATTTTCATGATAGGAGATGATATCCTCCTACAAACACGTAATAGAAGTTATGAATCTCCCTAGAGCCCAACCCGTCCACCTCGACCATGACAATACCTACATGGTTGTTGACCATTCTTTGACCTTCTATAGAAGCTATGACAAAAATGGTCAAATGACCTTTACAGCATGAAGGACATAAATCAAAAGCTTCTCATAGCTATAGCATAGTTAGCAACTTAGCATAATCACCATTAGCTATGTCGGCATTAGAGGTCCTGCAAACTTGCCTAACCCAACAAAAAGCCTTACTTTCCGCTCTAAGTGCAATTGACCCAACAGATTCTCACCTAATGGTCTTCGACTTGGATAAAGCTACCATGTAACTACCATGAACCATTTCTTTTCAAATTCCATTCTCAGTTCAAAAAATTAGCATTCATCGTTGCATTGTCAATGAAGGGGCCTGCAAATGTATCATGTCCAAATCTGTTTGGCAGAAACTAGGATCCCCGAACTCAAGCCTTCTAACATCACACTTAGAGAATATGAAAGGTACCCTTCTGATCCCATTGGCATGTACCCTAGCATGCCAATTGATTTGGTTGCGAAAATTGTGCTAATAGATATCGAAGTACTAGACACCCAATTGGATTACAATATCTTGCTCGGTCGAAGTTACATGTACGAGATGTTATTCATCGCCTCATCAGTTTTCAAGATAATGATGTTCCCCCATGATGAAAAAATCATTATAATAGATCAACTCACATATTATGTGAAGACGACATCACCCACACTTGATGGTGTGTTACCTTTAGTCTCATCTTCTCATGAATTGATCACTACTTACAATGAGCTCAACCTTGGCTAGTTTAAGCCATCAACACTCCTAAGGACATTCCTAGGAGACCCTCCAGTGATAAAGGAAACTTACCCAACCAATGGAGCATTGGTGTGCATGATGACCTCATCAAACACCTTCGAAACTTAGGAACTAGCTCCGGATACCACGAGATATGCACCTATTGATTCCATGTTCCTACCCTCACACCATCACTTGAACACCCATTTTATGCCCCCCACCTGGCTTTGTCTTGCACCAAGTCATGGAAATGCTCATGTTACCAAATATGGCTCTCGCAATACCGGTCTGGTATCTGGTCCCAATGACCGTGTCGGTAGATCCAGGAAATACCTTGACAAATATTATTCCTATACCTCCACCTCAAGAAGCCACCCCAACTCGAGGACCTCCTACACTGACACCAGCTGGGGCTAACAGGAAGGCCAAACAAAAAGGTAAAAAAGGTGAGACCTCAAACTCCTCTAGGGAACTCCAACCCTATGCGTTGTGTGAAGAGGTTGGGCACCATACTAACATATGCCCCAAGTTGGATGAGTTAAAATCTCTTATTCATACTTCAAAAACAACGATAACCCCAAATCCACCAAAAGGAGAAAAGGTTATGCCATTGCGTAATAAAACATTATGCACCAATCATGTGTGTGTTGTTTGTGAAAAATATGGGCACTACACTCATCATTTCCCTGAGATCTCTCGATACCGAGAGACATTAAGTGCACTCGTTCAAGATAGTATTAATGAACCCATAACACCGGGCAATCCCCAAGTTGACCATCATACGCGATGGTGCCCCCCCCTTCCCAGATTCCGTGAATCATTAAGTTTTATACTTCGATTCATGTCCAAAAACTGTTATTTACTAGGCTCTAATAGCAAGTTCACAAAACCATCCCCCCAATAAGGGAAGATGGACCGTTGGACATCTTATGTATGTTTGAAGAGAAACGATCGCTAGAAAAAAGGAAATCCCCACTTCATTACATCTCCCCTCACCACCATCTATCTAGATCAGGAAAAAAATGATCTAAGGCCTTCTCGCAAAGAATATCACCCCTCACATGTGCCCTATGTGATAAATCCAACCTTTTGGTGAATGAATGTCGTGAATTTAGTAAGTGAAATGACATCTTCTACTAAGTGGTCCAAATTCCACACATCCATCACTCCAATCAAGAGAAAATCACACGTTGTTACTGTCGCATCTACTCCCAATTTCATAATACAAGGAATTTTCAATACCTTCCACGTTTTCACATAGCACGAGCAGCCCTAAGGCCAACTGAGACCAGGAAACCACTTCACGCCAATACTAAGGTCTAGAGATGGATACCACCTCAGGATATTGCATCTCATGACATCAATTAGGCGTCAAAATCTCATACTATGAGCAGTACCGCCTCCCATACTATTTATTTGGTTAGTCCTAGTCCAGTGTATTGTATCTGTACTAGTATCTCTCATAGCATTGAAACATGCCATATGCTATAAACATATTGACAGCTTAGGAATTAGCATCGAATTCCTATAGAGGAAGTTATCCTTACCCCTTGTATGCCAACAATAATGCAAGAAATTCCTCCCATGTGGCATCAACCCACCATAACCGAAATTCTACCACCACCTAATGCCGATGACATGCAACATCATATATGATTCATTTCCTCATTCGTAGGAACCATGATTTGTGTTTTCTGCTCATCATTTTTCAGTTTCAAGACCACCAAATCCACCTCACCAGTGGTAACACCACCTACAGTGCATCCCATATGCACTTTTTTAACCTCACTTGGTTCTACAACATCAACCAATGAATCATATTCTTGCTTGTTGACCAGCACAACCATGTCTGAATCCCAACTTCAAGACCTGGTGCAACCCAAGTCAATGCTAGATAAAAAAATTCACTCAAATGAAGATATTCTAGAAGCCATGATGAAGCCTGAATATCCTTGGGATTCCATGTACCATCATTCATTATTTCTACCCAAAAAAACATTTATTCCTATTAGCACACAAACCCACGATCTATGTGCCATCAAATCCAAAGATTTCCTCCCACCAAGAAAGGTCGATTGGTTCAAAAATCCCATCCCAACACCTGATACATTTGAGGAAGTGAACATGTCCAATATTTCACCTACCATCAAGGTGAATATTTCAAGCAAACCTGAAAAAAGTTGAAGAGATCTCCCTGGGGGCAACATGCTCTCCAGAAGAAATAACCACATACACATCCTTGTTCTAAGAATATATGGATATTTTTGCATTGGATTACTCTGAGATTCCAGGCATCAGTCCCAGCATTGTGGAATATCATATTGGCACATGGCTTGATGCCCATCCCATAAGGCAGAAACAATGGCAGGTACATCCTTCTAAGGCAGAAGCAATCAAACAGGAAATAGATAAACTCCACAAAGTTGGGTTCATGTATCCTATCGCTTACACATCTTGGGTTGCTAACCCTCTACCCGTCATGAAAAAATAGGGTACCATATGCATTTGTACTAATTTTAGGGATCTGATCAAAGCTTGTTTCAAAGGTAATTACCCGATGCCATTCACTGACCAAGTCATCGATGCTTGTGCCAATCATGAGGCCCTATCCTTCATGGACGTGATCTCTAGGTACAACCAAATCCATATTCACCATATGGATCAGTACAAAATAAAATTTACAAACCCTTGGGGTACATTTGCATACCAATTTATGCCTTTAAGTCTTAAAAATACCCACGCCACCTTTTAGCAGGCCATGAACTACATCCTCCATGATCTATCTCATATCATCCTCGTAGATCTAGATGACCTTACAATACATTCCAAGAAGTGTGCTAACCATTTGGAGGACCTTTGCCTGGCCTTTCAGAGATCTCTACAATATAAACTATGCTTGAACCCTCTCAAGTGTGTATTCAGTATCAACATGGAATCCTATTGGGTTTCATAGTTTCCCAACAAGGTATGAGAGTCGACCCTCTCAAAGTCCAAGCCATTAAGGAAGTACCGCCTCCAAAAACATTAAAACAATTACAAAACTTGTAGGTTAAGGCCCATTTCTTACGAAGCTTTATCCTCGATTAAGCTACTTGTGTGCAAGGTTTTTTATGCCTTCTTTGTCAAGATATTCCCTTCCATTGGGATGATCAAGCTCAAAAATCATTTGAAGCTTTAAAAGATGCATTGTCTCAATCTCCCTTAATTAGCCCACTTGACCAAAACAAAGAATATACCCCATACCTATCAAACTTACAGGTAGCCATTGTCATGGTGTTAGTCCAAGATGGACTAGATAACAAGGAGAATGTAATTGATTGTGTCAGCAAGAACTTATTTGGGCTTGCATTGAAGTATAAACCAGAAGAAAAAAAGGGCCTTAGCCCTCGTACATTCTGTACAAAATATTCAATATTATATCATACTTCGAAACACTACCATAATAGCAGCCATTAACCCCATGAGGTATCTTCTCACTCATTGTATGATGAACCACAAGTATGCTCAGTGGATTGTTATTCTACATGAATTTTATCTACAATTTAATTCTCCTAAGAGAAAAAAGGCACTCATCCTTGCCGAGTTCATCACAAATCTCCCAACAGAGACCTGAGGCTCTCCCTTTAATGAGGATCTTCTCGATGAACATCTATTTTTACTATCATCCTCCTCTTTTTATGAACTCAAAATTTCAAACCCCAGATTACCCACGACAATCAAAGGTGCATACGCCACCATGCCCCCTGTTAAATCCTTCTGGGGGATGTCATTTATTGACAAGGCATCGACACCATCCTACGTAGATGCCTCAACCACCAATAAGTTAAGAAAGCCTTAATCATTTTCCACAATGGGGCTTGTGGTGACCACCTCTCTAGGATGGCCACTACCCAAAAAATCCTCCAAGCCAATTATTTCTGGCCCACCCTCTTCTACGATTGCATATATGAAGTCAAAATATGTGTGTGATGCCAACGGTACACTCATAAGGCATGAGCAGCACCCAATCCCCTACATCCATCCATTATGGTCGATCCCTTCTACACGCAGGGCATTGAATTTGTGACCTGTAACCCCCCATCATTGGGAAACCACAAATACATTATGGTTGTCGTCGACTATTTCACCAAATGGGTAAAAGAAATGCCCACATATAATAACACAACAAAAGCCACAACACAATTTTTCTTCAACCATGTCATAACATGGTTTGTTGCTCCCAAGGATTTGGTGTCAGACTAGGGCAAACATTTTGAGAATGAAATATTTCAAGAGCTATCCCAACACCTTGATTTCTCTCATGAGTTTGCTTCATCGTTTTACCCGTAGTCCAACAATCAGGTAGAATTTGTCAAAAAGGTTGTCAAGGCCATGTTACAGTGCATGACGAACACTCACAAAAGAAACTGGCACCATATGGTGTTCTCATCCCTATGGGCATACCGCACAACAGTCAAGGTGTCTATAGGGTTTACACCCTTCCAACTAGTATATGGTGTTGAAGTAGTACTTCCCATTGAGTGTGAGATCCCTACCTTAAACTTGACCATCGAGATTTCAACTAACACTAAACCTTTGCAACAAAGGTTGCTACAGATGGAGATTATCAATGAAAGTCAATGATAATCCCTCCAGAATAACAAATCACATAAGAAGAGGATCAAAGCCTCATTTGATTGCAACATCACCCCTCAGATATTTACTAAGGGGGAATTAGTCCTCTACTGCGATGTTTCCCAAGAAACAATAGGACCTGAGAAGTTCAAAACCATGTCGAAGGGCCCATACATCATCAAACATTTCCTCCTCAAGGGGGCATACATCTTGTGAGCTCGATGGGACTTGCCTAAAAATCTCGTCAATTGTCTCTACCTCAAAAGAAATCACCCATAAAATGCTATAATATACATATATGCACCATGAATTATTTTTTATGATGGTCACCTCATTATGGATTCACTCTAAACATCAATCTCTCATCATGTGTCACGAATGGATCATCTACTAGCCTGTCACTATGGATTTACTGACAGCATATCTCAATGGTCGCAAAACCTCGCTACTATAGCCTGAGCCATATACTCTCCTAACCGGGCACCTCGTCTCTCTAATGGAATTTTTATTGAGTTAGCCACCAACAATCAAGATGAATATAATGTCATCATAGATCTCTTGGACAATTCCCACCACTTAGGTATCTGTCACCTGCATGTATTCCTTGATTCCCAGCTGGTTATATCATATTTAAACAAGTCCTTTCAAGTATTAGGGGGTTTTCGCAGTGCGTTATATTAGATATCATTTTGGGATTCAACTGTGTTAAGTAAGTCATTCATGTATGACCATTTTCATGAGAGGTAGTCGTAACTGACTAATTTCTCATGGTTTTTGAATAGTTCACTTAGCACTCATTGCATCGAGTGACACTCATAGGGGAAGAAGTGGGATTGAAACTGATGAAATGAATCACATAGCATCAATCATCATGTCCTGGTTACTAGGTGCAATCCCCAAAAGTGAGGATTGACGCTATGTGATTCATTTCATTAGTTTCAATCCCACTTCTTCACCCCCGTGAGCATCACTTGCTACAATGAGTGCTAAGTGAACTATTCAAAAATCATGAGAAATTAGTCAATTACAACTACCTCTCATGGAAATGGTCATACATGAATGACTTACTTAACGCAGTTGAATCCCAAAATGATATCTAATATAATGCACTGTGAAAGCCCCCTAATACTTAAATTAAAAAAGAGTGGAGGGATCTCTACTTGAATGGTTCATGAGGCACAATACTTGCTAGGGTTTTGCAAATGGGGTAGCATGCTAAGTGGGCTTGATTGTGGGGAAAACTCCATAGTTAAGCGCACTTGAGCCAAAGGTGATATGGGATGGGTGACCTCCAAAGAAATATCGGTTACTGATTGCAAGCCCCAGAAGTGATGATTGACACTATGTGATTCATTTAATTAGTTTCAATCCCACTTCTTCACCCCTGTGAGCATCACCCAATGCAATGAGTGCTACGTGAACTATTCAAAAATCATGAGAAATTAGTCAATAACGACTGTCTCTCATGGAAATGGTCATACATGAATGAATTACTTAACACAGTTGAATCTCAAAATGATATCTAAGACCTTTCAAATTCGCGATTCACGCCTTTTTCAGAAGTATCTTCATGCACAAAGGTTAGCTCGACATTTTGATCATATCACATTTACACATATACCAAGGGATCAAAATCATACAGCTGATCACATAACTAATCAAATTCTAGACTGGCATGCATCACATATATATAACCATCAAGATACATAAACCATGAGCAAAATTTCCATCTCAAACAAATGCATAAATACACCAAAAAGTATAGATGCATATGACACATCACAAGAGCCGCCAAAAAATCATATCATATATACATGTCAAAAAATATATATGAGTACACAAATATTCTTATAATTCACTGGTCCACGACCATGATAAATAAGTCAAAAACTTAGGGGAGCATCCTCATAATGGATGGTTTCCTTGGTGTATACATAGTATCATATAAAAATCTAGACCCAAAGGTCTCCCTAGCACTCTCGTGAACCATTCTTCGCATCAGGACCAAAATGGGTTCAGCCGAGGCCACCGCCATAGCTATGTGGTGCAAAACTGGTCGATGCCCCTGCTCAAGCAACATCATAGCCTCCATCACGACCTCCTCCAACCCCACCCAACCCTCGATGGGAAACCGCCTAGTCAGGGCCTTCACTCTGCCCCATGTATCCTAGTAACTCTATAGCTCAGCCTCTATAGCTTCCAATCATGCCTTTGCTACCTTGACATGCTCACACCACCACTCTATGTCTTGGGCCACCACTCCACTGCTACTCTCACAGGAGGGTCCACCAATATCTAACTTGCACTGCTGCATCAGCCGCTTAGGCCCAACAGGTGGCCTTACATCCCTCGGTCGTTGGGGCATGGGTGCCACCCTTGCGACACCCATGCATCTCAAATCATGGCCTACTAAGTAGGCTAATGGTCTCCCCCACGGCCTTGTATCTACAAGTAAAAAAATACGATATCAACATCATCATATAAGAATCATAACTACACACACAAAAATACATACAAATGCCGAAAATAAAATACTTGTTGGTCCCCAGGCATCACCCAGAAGTCCCCATGTAG
The DNA here is from genome assembly GCA_000404065.3 of Pinus taeda. Classification (NCBI taxonomy): domain Eukaryota; kingdom Viridiplantae; phylum Streptophyta; class Pinopsida; order Pinales; family Pinaceae; genus Pinus; species Pinus taeda. Next base: position 37,975 of record APFE031600369.1, on the reverse strand, counting down.
TTTTGAGGGTTGGATTTAAACCAATCCTCCATAGTGGCATTCCAATAACACCCCGTAGCACCACCACCAACTCGTGGCATTGCAGGTGCCCACTATTGCATTCGAGGGTCCCTGGCAAGCCCTGTCGGCACTGATAAAATAGGACATAGCATAATGACCCTCTCATACATGATAATGCATAGAATGCTTGCATAGAAAAAACTCTGAAGCGCACCACAATGCACTTGTCTCAACTGGGATGTCATTCCTTATATACAGACAAACCCCAATCAAAGAAATGGCCTACTTGCAATTGTCGGAGGACCACTATCTAAGGCCCTGATACTCTGTGGGGTGATGACCCCACTAATCTGAAAATCATCGGTAGAGAAACCCTCTCAACGAGATCCACAATGGCAGCAACTCTAATGCAACCCTCTGCCAAATGATGGATATCCACATGCCCAGATGGTAGTGGATATGGAAAAGCCTCCCCACAAGGCAACAAACCAGTCACAAAGTAAACATCTGTATGAATCACCATGATTTGTCGGTCAACGTTCTAGTAGTAGATCAAAAAATGAAGGAACCTATCCTACGATCTCAGTATGGGATTTAGAAGAAAATTCAGTAAACCCCACTGAGCCAACAACTAGCTAGCTACTAGATCCCCTACAATCTTTGTTTGTAGGTTTACCTAGTCATGCTCTCTCTAAATCATCTTGCAATCAAGGATATCAAGCATCAATATTTAACTCCCTAAGCTAAAAAAAGAAGAAGAGAAAAACCCCACTTTTATGACAGTCGCGCATTTGTGCGCCTGACAGGCATGCAGAAAATGCGTCTATTTCTCAGACAAACATGCATGCACATGTTTGTCAAGCCATAGGCCGCGACGGCCCATGTGCTGAAAGGCCATAGGTCGCAACGACCAATGTGCTGAAGTTTGCGCGTCTATGTCTAACACAGACACACAACCCACACATTTGTGTCAAACACAGATGCATGGACTGTGTGTAGTCCAACGACCAACCCACAACGACCCCCAAAGGGTATCACCATAACTTGTCCCAACTTAGACGCATGAACCATGTGACTCAGGGTCTTTTTTGGGTGGCATCACTGTGAAAAATTTAGAGGTTCATGCGATGATCTCACAACTCCATAGTAGTCACCCGCGTGACCCTAGAAACTCGCCCTAAAAAGGCCATACAGGGGACCCCTATGCGGCCTATCTACCCTAAATATACCAAAAGTAAAGAGGGTAGGGTACAAGCCCTTACCTGTCTCTCCCCGCAGGCGTCCTTAGTACTCTGGCTGACTGCAACGACAATAAATGCTCCCAAAACTAGCTTTGACCTCTGAGAGGAGTTCGGATTTTCCATAGTGTTCATCTTTATATGGTCGACGTTTCGAGTCTAAACCCAGACTCATCATCAGGACTGATGTGTGGAGAAAAGAAGGAAAAGGGATTGACCTCTCAAGATTGAAAGTGAAAATGAAGTGTATTTCAACCCCCTCATCCTATATATTGCCTTCTTTTCCATTTGTTGCAACCCATTTCATAAGCTCAAAACCTCCTTTGACAAAACTAGGAGAGACACAAGGATCAATAACACACCATATCCATCATGTAACTCTTCATTGTAGTAATTGCCAAAACTCTTTTTTTGGACCCACCGCATGCTCAAAAACTCATTTCAGGTACACATTCTCTTGTTCTTTAATTCATACCATTCATTCAATCACATATTAGGTATATGTGTTTAAAATATTCTTTCACTTGGGGTATTGGTCGTGTATATTGTAGGTACATCACAAACAATATGCTTCGACCAACACCCCAATAGGAAAATAATAGAGTAGGTATCATTCACCACTTAGCATGATAGGCTTCTTCTTAATCTTTGCATATCCTCACATCATTTCTCTAAAATGCACCATAAGGTCCATCATCTCAACCATGTTTATCACCACTTTGCCTTGCATGTGATAAACATCCACGCCAGTTGATAAAGCCCTCCCACTCATGGCTCGCTTCATATTTATAGACCCCTATTCACTATCAGGAGCCATGACCACCTACTTAGGTCGAGGAATCACTCTGTTTACATGTCTTTAAGATCAGCCTCATTATGTTGCATGCAACACCCATACACCCCATTTGCTGGGCCCTCCTTGGTACTTTACAGTAGATCAAGATTGATGCATAACTGCATCATATATTTGGCCTATCATCCACCCGTATTGCATAACCCATCTGCATCACTTCATCCGCCTCACCATCCCAACACGAAGAGCAACCAATGGCCCCCCCATCCTCGGCAAAAACAATACAACTTCATATAATTCACTATTATTATGGGGCACCCCATCTACTTGTCTATACATCCAAATCACCTTCATATTATTTTGGCAAGTGTACAAATATTTTTTTATAGGAAAAAGACTCCCACCCACATTTTTCATGTCTTTTACCTGGCGACAGTTTCTAGTCATCTTTTGTCAGAGCTCGCACATCACCCACAGTCATTTACCATCTTCACATCATTCATAGCATACTCACACCCACCCTAGAAATCCTACTGACTGCAAGGCCATCCCTATCAGCCAACATGTTTTGACTGTCGCCATTTGCACAAAATCTCCAACCTTGGCCCAGTTGTTTACATCTTATATTGATTCCCCGACACATCATGTCAGGCGACTGATATTTCTTTCTTATCAACTTCAACACTCATATTCCAGGATAGAGGTAGTACATTGGGTACTCCCCCCTTAAAGGGATATTGAGGCAGCACAGAAGAAGAACTCAAGAAAACACCAAAATCACCATGTGGATCCCCTTTTAACTATAACCCAACTATTTTTCTTTTAAATAGAAATGCTTTGAAAAGCAAGACGAAACATTGATATTTACCTTTGTAATCGGCACACTCGTCCTACACTAGAATTCAATGCACTGATCCTCTGTGACCGTTAATATTGATCCGTGAGATCTGATGGTTGTCAGAGATTTTGGACAAGACAATGAGTCTAGGTTTAACTTCCCGATAAATGGTTTTTTATCTCTCCTCCTCGACTACATGTTGAGGATTCAATGGGATCAGGTGTCGACTCCTCGAAACAACTTACAACCTTTAACACGCTCGAAATATTGTCCACTGTAGTGAGACCGCTTTTGCGATCCAACGGTCGTAGTTGATCGCAATCCAACGGTTGCGATTGAATCACACAATCACAATCGTAATGTTAGCTTGGCCAAACGCCTTATGCTTCAATGCACCGATCTGATATTGGTATTACAGACTCGATAAAGTATGGATCCCTGTCTATAAATTTTTCAGTTCTGGATTCCAATCCTGACTCCGTTTTGCACCGATTTTTAGTGTAACTTGGGTTTTATACTTGCAAGGCCAAAACTATATAATAAACTCTGCCAATCTGATATGGATAATCCAACAGTGGGTTAAATCACATCGACAGTGATATTTAAACAAATGTCTCAAACTTTTATTAATCTCATGATTTAGACATAAACATAGCAAAGGGATAATCACTTTGTCCCGAATAAAGAGAATTTGCAAGCATAACAAGGGTTTCTGCAAGCCGATGATCAATTATACACACAATATTATTCATTCACAATAAAAACTTACAAAATCTCAGCCTTGGCCTGATTACACAAATAAATACCTCTATCTCAAAATACAATCGACACACTATTCTACTCTCGCTCCACTCAATCCTCCCCTCAATCCTCTCTCTTTTCATTACATTTTTCCTTCCTTTTATCAATCATATATCACTCTAACTATATCTAACAACTCAATCTCTATTTTTAATAAATCTAATAGCAAATCTTCTAATTCCTAGCTCTACCTCACACCTATGCTAACAACTTATATTTGAGCCTAAAATAAGACAATTTCTAACTATTACAATAATTAAATACAACTCATTTCTTGAGAGATCAAACCCTCTTAGTAAAACTAGCTTTTGACCAATCAGCCAATGAATTTCAATTTGTTTAGCCACAACATGTGAACAAAATTTCACATTGCTGGCTAAGTCTAGATGCTCCTACATCAGACTCCCAGGGAAGAAAAGGATCGCCCTTCAAACTTTTAGGACTTACTCCATACATCTACAATTTTGTTGTTGTCAACCAACTAGCATCCTCCACTGGATGTCCTTTCCATTTGACTAGATATTGGAAATAAGTTTGTCCTCTAGTTCTTTTGGATACTCTACTCTTCAAAACAAATTCCACTTCTTTCTTAGCTATCTTTGCCATTTATTCTTCCTAGTTCATAGTTTGAACTTCATCTCTTGTAGTTTCCTCCTATAGCTTTGATACCATAAATGACACAACGCTGAAGCAGAACTCAAGAAAACACCAAAATCACCCCGTAGATCCCCTTTCAACTATAACCTGACTATTTTTGTTTTAAACTGAAATGCTTTGAAAAACAAGCTGAAACATTGATATTTACCTTTCTAATCGGCGCGCTCATCATATGCTAGAAGTAAACACACTAATCCTCTATGACTGGCGATCTAGATCCGTGAGCTCTGACAGTTGTCGGAGATTTCAGACGAGACAATGAGTCAGGACTTAACCACCCGATAAATGGTTTTTTATCTCTCCTCCTCGGCTATGTGTCGATGATTCAATGGGATCAGGTGCTAACTCCTCAAAACAGCTTACAACCTTTAACGCACCCGAAATACCATCCATTGTAGCAAGACTGATTCCACGATCCAACAGTCATAGTTGATCATGATCCAATGGTTGTGATTGAATCGCATAATCACAATCGCAATGTCCTCTTGCCCAGACTCCCTATGCTTCAATGCGCGAATCCGATATTGGTCTTATAGACTCGATAAAGTATGGATCTCCATCTATAAATTTTTCAGTTCTAGATTCCAATCTCGATTCCATTTTACACCGATTTTTAGTGTAACTTGAGTTTTATACTTGCGGGGCCAAAACTATATAATAAATCCGATATGGATAATCAAATAGTGGGTTAAATTTCATCAATAATGACATTTAAACAAAGGTCTTAGACTTCTATTAATCCTGCTGATGAGCCCCAAATTGGGTAACTTATTGGGCTCATTTGGCCTAATTATCCTTGTTCATTCCTTGTTCAATCCTTCATTTTTCATAGCTTATGTATTATTTTTTAGTATGTTTATGTCATTTGTATGAATAAGGGTAGTCACTCTTCCTAGGTGGCTAACACGTGCTTATTTCAGGTTTTTTGACACATGTTGGAGAAAACCCGAGCAATCATGGGCTAGAAGACAACCAAGCTTGAGGTGAGGATTCGTGGGCGGGTTGTCTATGACATTAAATAACCCTTCCTCGGAATCTTCACCCCCAATTTCGAGCTCCAAAGGCAACCAAAAACGGACCTTGAAGGCAGCCAAACAGATTTTGGAAAAGGGACTATCTACTCACAGTTTGGGCAATCAAGTCCCATAGATTTAGGAGGCCGGCCAGGGCCCTCATGGTGTATAAATGTTAAGGCCTTAGCCTTCGTAAGGGAATTCTGAAACCATTGCATATTTTGCACTACAGTGCTATCAGCTTTAGCTTGTTCTCTTGTAGCCATTTTGGCATAACTCTTGACTTATGACTATTTTTTGATAATGAGAAGCAGTCCGATTTTATATCAACTTTGAGCTTTCTATAGGAGCCATAGCTCTTAGGGTTGGGCCCAACCTGAGAGCCTAGGGCCTCCTTTTTGTATTGTTATCTTTCCTTTATGCGTCGTTGTTTTCCTTTTATTGCATTTGAAACGTATTTCTATTAGCTAGATTTAATTGTGTTGTTCAACTAGGTCACTGTTTATGAATAGAATTGCTTCAGATGTTTAGAATAGATTGGTAGGATAATAACATGGAAAAAATCTCCAGAAAAGGGTCAACAACACTTTCAGTTTCACCTCTTCCTTATTGGATCAGGGGCTGGAATTGAAGTAACCGTGTTGTCCCAACAAAAACACTAGTTTCCTTTACCATGCAATCCTTAGTGTACTGTTTCCATTTGCAGAAGTTGGTTATGTGTTCACATCTCTGAAATGTTAAATTGCATAGTTGATATATATGGTTCTCTTTCAAATAAAGCTGTTATTCATTCATTTTATTGTTAGTTAGATTAGATTAGCTAGGACTTTGATTATCTGCAAGACTTTGTTGATTCAGTTGAATGTACACTGTGCAGAGCATATCTACCACTCTTTCATCCACCTAAGCTTCATTAGAGCCATCTGTTCCATCTCCTAGCTAGGTTCCTCGTCTCACATCTGTCCTTTTTCCCACATAACCCTTCCTTTTTGTGCAATCATTGTTTCAGCATTCTTTGAGCCAAGTCAGCCTTCTACACCTTCTCACCACTCAATCCACCAGTCCCTAGGCCACTCTAGGCCCCTATCCTACCTCCACATCCATTCATGCATCTTCCCTCACTCACCCATCCACTAAAATCCAATTTTTAAACATCCTGTAGAAAATTTTGAACATCCTATAGAAATTCCTGAACATCCTGTAGAACCCCTGCAGACTTCCTATAGAAGCTCACAAATGAGGTTTCTTGATAGCCAAACTTTGTGAAACTCTCTGGAAGGGTGTTAGGGACTCCTTAGACCCTCTTTTGAACCTTCCCAACCTCTTCCAAGCATTTCTCCTCCTTGATCACCCCTGCACAGTCAAAGAATAGTGAAAGCATATGCATGATGAAACTGACGACTTACTCAAAAATACAAAAAGATGTTTTCTTCAAATAGAGGTAGTCTAGACACATGTATTTTACCTTCATAGAAGTAATGGCATCTCTTTCAGCAGTTTGCATTCTCTCCTTTGCATCAGTAGGACTAGTTGGCAGAATTAGGGTTTGCTAGGGTTTGCGCTTTCCTTCAGTTTGTCAATCTCTTTTCGCAAATAGATTAGCTTCCTTCAAGTTAGCTTTCATCCATCAATTTAAAAGCTTCTTCTAAGAGCTCATAGAAGTTGGCTTAAGCTCCTAGCAAACTTGTGCCAGTTGACCAAGTGACAGCTGTGACAAGAGCTAGTACTTTTGCATACAGCACTGTCGCTTCCATGTTTGTTACGAACTACCAGGTTGATAAAAGTAAAGAAGGAAGTCCCAGGAGTTGCAACATTATTGCTGCAATATTGGAGCCCACCATCTTTTTGGCGCCATTGCCGGGGAAGCATCAGAGTATTGGTGATTGTTGCTTTTCTTCTATTCTCTCCTACAACCTTCTGCTAAGTAGTTTATTTCATTTCCATTCTGCAATTTCATTTTCGCAAAAGTAGAGTAGACATTTCCTGCTTTCATAGATTAACATTTCAATTCTACAAGCATAGTTCAGCATTTCAATTCCACAATTTCAATGCCAGCGTAGTCTAGACACATGTATTTTACCTTCATAGAAGTAATGGAATCTCTTTCAGCAGTTTGCATTCTCTCCTTTGGATCAGTAGGACTAGCTGGCAGAATTAGGGTTTTCTAGGGTTTGCGCTTTCCTTCAGTTTGTCAATCTCCTTTCGCAAATAGATTAGCTTCCTTCGAGTTAGCTTTCATCCATCAATTTAAAAGATTCTTCTAAGAGCTCATAGAAGTTGGCTTAAGCTCCTAGCAAAATTCTGCCAGCTGACCAAGTGACAGCTGCGACAAGAGCTAGTACTTGTGCATACAGCACCGTCGCTTCCAAGTTTGTTTCGAACTACCGGGTTGATAAAAGTAAAGAAGGAAGTCCCAGGAGTTGCAGCATTATTGCTACACTACTGGAGCCCACCATCTTTTTGGCGCTGTTTCCGGGGAAGCGTCAGAGTATTGGTGATTGTTACTTTTCTTCTATTCTCTCCTACAACCTTCTGCTAAGTAGTTTATTTCATTTCCATTCTGCAATTTCATTTTCGCAAAAATAGAGTAGACATTTCCTGCTTTCATAGATTAGCATTTCAATTCTGCAAGCGTAGTTTAGCATTTCAATTCCGCAATTTCAATTCTGCAAGCATAGCTTAGCATTTCAATTTCGCAATTTCAACTCTACAAGCGTAGCTTAACATCTCAATTCCGCAATTTCAATTCTGCAAAGTAGATTAGTCATTTCCTGCTTTCATTTCAATTCCGCATTTTCATTTCAGCAAGATAGTTAGTTGCAGTTCAATCTATTTTAGTTTTGCAAGTACCAGAAGAAAAAAACAAAAGCAATCAATAGTCTTTCCATTTCATGCCTCGTAGGAATAGAGATAAAACCGACAAATTGTTACCCAACACCCCCACCACATCACTGAGTCAACCTTCTCTCTTCTCTGGTGATAGTGAGCCAGAAGAACCTATAGGTGAACCTCCTAAGATATACGAAGATCCTATAACAGAAGAAGAGTTAGAGAAAACTACATATGAAGCCATGGCTGACAACCGAAACGGTAGAAGAGAAGATGAGAGAATAGAAGGTGCTTTTCCTATCTGAGAGACCAATGGAGACATGAAAATGAAAAACATAAGTCCCTCCGCTTTACCTCACTTCCATGGATTAACTACTGAAGGCCCTGATACCTTCCTATTTGATTTTGTTGTCCTTTGTTGAACTTACGACTATGCTGAAGACGAGCAAAAGTTGAAACTCTTTCCCTCTACCCTCAAGGATGCAGCATTACACTGGTTCATGAGGTTACCTAGAAATAGTATCACCACTTGGGCTCAGATGCAGCAAGCTTTCAATGCCAAATACCGAGACTACTATAGGTCCAAGGAAACTAAGGGAGAAATATTTCGGATGACTATGGGAAGCGATGAGTCTTTAGAAGATTACGAGCAAAGGTTCCAACTTAGTTATAAACGGGCCAGGTGCACACTTCACCTGGAATCTCTGAATCTGGTTCTACTCCGAGGGGTCCCTGAAGACCTTCTGGACACCCTTAACATGCTGGCTGGAGGTGACATTTACCAACTACCTTATGAGGACATAAAGACCGTGTTTAGAAACCATTCTAGGGCGGCCCGGAAGAGAGGTAGGGGGAATCATCTTTCAGCTAGTACCACCTTCTCCAAGCATGAGTTTGCTAACCATATGGAAGACCTCAAGAGTGAGATGAGATAGACTATTGTCATGCAACTTGATACCTTCTGAATTCAGCAAAAGAAAGAGGAAGCTGAGAGGGTTTTGGCCATTTTTTGTCCTAGGTGCACGAGGAAGCATCCTAAGAATGAATTCCCATTGCACTTAGTAGAGGTATGTTTCATTTGTGAGGAAGACCACCCCACCAACCAATGCCCTACCTTGCCTAGATTTAAAGCCATGTACCTAGGGACTGAGGCGGCAACTGAACCTCTCTGCTTCCTCAACCAAAGGAGGTCACATGGACCCAGACCTTACCAGCAGGGGATGCAAGGGACATCCCAAGCTTATTATAACCCCAACCAATCCACTCATATACCTTCTTGGGGCCCCCCTTCTCATCCTTCCTGGTCCACACCTCCTCCGTGGTCTTATCCATCTCCATACCATACTCAACCTCCCCCTTATTCGTTTCACTCTCATACCCAGCCATAACCTCAGTGGAATGCACCTCAACCGGGGTGGAGGCCTCAATAAAACACTCCTCCCGCCATTTTGCCTCCACCACCGGCTCAACCACAACCATTACCTCCTGCTCCTCCAAGACAACCCCAGATGCTTGCTCAACCGAACCCGAACCCCAACAATGGACAGGCCCAACAGGTATATACTAGGGAGACAACATGCCCTACCTATGTTGTGGAGATCCAAGAGATCAACCTGTGATATGGGAAGGTCCTTCCAGAGTGCCAACCTCCTCCCCTAGAGGAGGAGGAAAAGAAACAAGAAAGTGAACCCCAAGCCATTTCACCCTTTCCTGAGCGACTCACAGTAACCACACAACCCAACCCAGAAGAGACTGAGCTTCTAGGAGAACTCAAGCAGTTGTCTGTGAAAATACCACTTCTCTAGGCCATAAAAGATGCACCAATATACAAAAAATTGATTAAGGAGAAGTGTTTCAGGCACCTAGGCAGGCAAAAGAGAGATGCCTCAACTATCAATGTCATAGGACAACTGTCTGATCTTATCTTGGGCCAAGTAATATGTCCAAAGTATTTGGACCCTGGGAGTCGTGTAGTTGATGTCCACATCAATGGCACCATCATACCCCACACCTTGATTGATCTAGGGGCCGCCGTTAATGTGATGACCAGGGACACCATGCTTAAGCTCAACCTTCAGAGTTCCTTAAGGAAGACCTCGACAGTGTTGCAATTGGCAGACCGTCCACCGTGACTCCCGAGGGGGTTGTGGAAGATGTCTTGGTCTCTGTTGACTCCTGGGAGTACCCTGTGGACTTCTTGGTCCTTAAGCCAAAGGAAAAACTCACTGGATATCCCCTCATTTTGGGAAGGCCTTGGCTATCTACTGCGGATGCTTACATCAGCTTTCGAGCAGGGAGCATGACCATCAAAAATGGGCCTATGTCCAAATAGCTAGTCCTATACCCTCCTACCCAACCTCTGCTAGAACATGACTTACCCCTCTGGTTGAAAGAAGGAGAAGAGGATGAGGTCTACTCTGCACCATTATGCACAATGGAGACAACCAAGGGAGGTCCTCAAACCGAGGACGATTTGATTGAGAACTTAATCCAAAATCCTCCCCCCGGTGCACTATCCTTGGAAGAGTTGGTGGAAGATACCCAAGCCAGTGCTTTAGTGGACCTATGTGTGACTGATCCAACCACTCCCAGAGTTAAGAATGTGGAGCTTGTCCCTGAAAGAACTTTAAATATCAGCTCCTCTCTCTCTCCTTCTCAGGAAAAGGAGTTGTGTAGCCTGTTGGCTCGCCATTCGATGCTTTTTCTTGGAGTTATAAGGAGATGAAAGGAGTTCATCCTTTGGTTTGTACTCATCATATTTACATTGAGGAGGACTGTAAACCGGTTAGGCAACTTCAGAGGAGAATGAATCCGGCCCTTAAGGACATTGTTAAGGAAGAATTGCAAAAGGTGTTGGATGCCGGATTCATCTACCCCATCTTGGATAGTGAATGGGTTTCCCCTCTGGTGTTGGTTCCCAAGAAGAATGGGGAGTGGAGGATGTGTGTGGATTACTGAGAGCTGAACAAAGCCACCAAGAAAGACCATTTCCCTTTGCCTTTCATTGATCAAGTGTTGGATGGACTGGCAGGAAAGAAGTTTTTCTCTTTCCTGGATGGGTTTAGCGGGTATAATCAAATCCAAATCAGCCTGGAGGACCAAGATAAGACCACCTTCACTTGTCCTTGGGGTACCTTTGCCTACCGAGTCCTTCCCTTTGGGCTATGCAATGCCCCTCACTTTCCAGAGAGCTGTACTGAGCATCTTTGCCGAGCTGGTTCATGATTCGGTGGAAATCTATATGGATGACTTTACTCCTTACGGGTCTAGCTTCCAAGAAGCCTTGTCCAACCTGGGAAAAGTTTTAAGCATGTGAATTGAGATGAACCTGTCCCTCAGCCCTAAAAAATGTGAATTCCTGATGACTGAAGGGACCGTGTTAGGTCACACCATTTCTCGCCAAGGATTACAGGTGGATCCTAATAAAATTGCTATCATCAAAAAGGTTCCACCTCCTCAGATGGTAAGAGATGTTCGGAGTTTCCTAGGCTTAGCGGGATATTATGGAAGATTCATTAAAGACTTTAGTAAGTTAGCCTCACCATTTTTTGGCCTCTTAGGAAAGGATGTTGAGTTTAAATGGACTGACGACTGTCAGAGGGCTCTGAATGAACTGAAGGATAAGTTAGTATCTGTCCCAATTTTGAGAGGCTCAAACTAGGCCCTACTTTTCCACATCCACACTGATGCCTCGAACAAAGCCATAGGGAAGCCTTAGGACAAGTTGAGGAAAAACTTCCATATGCCATATACTTTGTCAGCAAAAACTTATCCAAGGCAGAAATGAATTATACTGTAACTGAGAAGGAGTTCCTGGCCGTGCTCCATTCCCTGAACAAGTTCCGACACTACATCACTGGCTATGAAACATTTGTACATACTGACCATGCTGCAATTAGATATTTAATGAATAAGCCTGATGTGAATGCTCGTATTATTAGATGGTTACTTTTGTTGCAGTAGTTTGATTTGACTATCGTTGACAAACCAGGTAAAGAAAATGTTGTTGCTGACTTCTTGTCTAGATTGGATTTGCCTGCAGGTGAAGAAGGAATAGTGGATGACCAGATGCCTGATGAACATCTGTTTGCTATCTCAGTACTCTCTCTGTGGTTTGCTGATATAGAAAACTAATTGGTCTCAGCACAGTTCCCTCCGCATCTATCCTCAAAGGAGAAGAGCAGAATCGTGAGGAAGAGTGCCTCATTCACTTGGATTGGGGGAAACCTGTTCAAACTTGGCCCCGATTAGATCTTAAGGCGTTGTGTTAGGGAGGTGGAAGTCTTTGACATCCTCCTAACTTGTCATGATGGGCCCCGTGGAGGACATTTTGCAGCCAAGAGGACTGCCTTCAAAATTCTTCAGGTAGGCTACTATTGGCCCATTCTTCATCAAGATGTCAGAAGATATATCAGCCAATGTGACTGATGCCATAGGATGGGGAAACCGACTCCAAGGGACGAAATGCCTCTCCAACCTCAAGTGACTCTTGAGCCATTTGAGAAGTGGGGTATGGATTTTGTGGGTCCTATCAACCCTCCTTCAAGGCAAAGGTCTTACATCATTGTGTGCACGGACTATCTGACAAAGTGGGCAGAAACCAAGGCAATCAAAGTAGTGACAGAAGAAAAGGTGGTTGAGTTTTTAAGAGAAAACATCTTCTACAAATTTGGCTACCCAAGAGAGTTAGTCACAGATCAAGGAAGCTAGTTCACCTCCAACTTAATTGAAGACTTGTTCGCTCATCACAAGATCAAGCATAGGACTTCCACCCCATATCATCCTCAAGCAAATGGGTAGGTGGAAGTCACCAATAGAGCATTAGAAGGGATTTTGACTAAGGTGGTGAGCAGCAGCAGAAAGAATTTGGCAGATCGCTTGGTTGAGGCCACTTGGGCCTACAACACCACTTGGAAGACCACAACCAGTTTCACACCTTATGAGCTAGTCTATGGGAAGAGAGCTTTACTGTCAATCGAGTTCGAGTACAACACATTGAGGATGGCAGCTCAGCTGGATCTAGATCTCAGCCATGCTCAACAAGAAAGGTTATTGCAGCTAAATGGGTTAGATGAACACCGAATGCAGACCCTCCTCCACTCAGAAGTGGTTCAACTTCAGAGGAAGATATGGCATGACCGACACCTTAATGAAAAACAGTTCCAGTCGAGAGATTGGGCGCTGTTGTATGATTCTAGACATAAGGATTTCAAAGGGAAGCTGAGGACAAGATGTCTAGGACCATATGCATTGGAGAAGTGAAATGAAAATGGTTATGTCCTTATCCGGACCATTGATGAAGAAGCCATCCCCATGCTCGTCAATGGGCATTGATTAAAGATCTATTGGAAACCTCTTTCGAAGCAAGAGTTCATCGAAACTCTGGAAAAATCAATGCTAGTAATAGAGAAGGGTTCTGCCTCTGTTTTGGCCACACCCTGAGCATCATCATATCAAAAAAAAAAATATACAATAAAAAAGATTCTTGGGTGAAAACCTCCCTGAGGTGCCCAAGGCAGATGGTAGGGGTGAAAACCTCATTGAGGCACCCCTGTTGTCTCTTTGAAAATAAAGAATTTGAATAAAAAGACCCTTGGGTGAAAAGCTCTCTGAGGCACCCAAGGCAGATAGTAGGGGTGAAAACCTCATTGAGGCATCCCTGCTGTCTCTTTAAAAAAAAAAGAGAGAGAGAAAAAGAAAAAGAAAAAAGAAGGAAGAAATAGAGAAAAAAAAACAAATCTAATCTCTGGAAATTGTTGCAAGTTGCAGGAACGCAATGCAGAAAGGAGGCCTCCCAACACAAGAAAAAGGGTCGCTACCAAGTTACCAGGCATCCACACATACACTCCCTCCATGGACACTCATTTTTTCCAGGGTTCGGACACAATCTGGTCATGGTTCAACCTTCTACAGGAAGCTACAGGACTTTCTACAGGAAGTTCTGTATTTCTACAGGAAACATCCTGTAGAGCCTTTGGGCGGGCCAGAATCGATCCTGGACAAGGATTTGAAGCTCGAAGTCTGTTGAGGAGGCATGCAACCACTCTTTTCTTCCATCCTCCAGTTGTTTCATCTCCTTCCACTACCATTTCCACCATTTGGTCGAATATACCTGCACAGTCATACCAGAACCCTGTTTTCTCAGATAAAAATTTGTTTTTTCAAGTGGAAAATAAAGCATGTAGAGGCTCGCACACTTTACCTATCAAGGCACCCCCAAGACGCTTCATCTGTGAATGTGACTTCATTTATTTCAGCATGCACCCTAGAAGGAGAAATGGCTACAGGATGTCCTACAGGAATCCTGTAACAGCTGATCCGGCTAGAGCACATACCATGGAGACACCAACAGCTCACATCAAACGAAGCCGGTGCATGCAGCATTCACCAAGAGAAAGTAGGGTCTCAAGGTCTTGGAACCAGCATCAACCAATGGAAAAGGAGCTCCAGCACCCATGCACGAAGCAGTAGCAAGAAGATCCAGCATTCCTCGTCCCGAAACCTGAAAAACAACGACGTCCACGGCCGCACAGGAAAGTGCCTAACCTTATTTCATCAAATTACATGAACTATACTCTAAAATTGCATGACTATGAGAATGGGCAGATTGAACAAGTTGGTGGCCATTCAACTGACCACCCACAGCAGTCAAACGGCCTCATAGGATACAAATGGGCTTGACTATGCTGAAAAGACGGGCAGTTGACACGTGGGAAGTGTCCAGTCGGGGAGAATCGGCAGTATGACAGATATGGCGGCGGTGAATGCAGAGGGACGGATTCGGCAGTCAGAGACACGCCAAGGAATGATGGTTGTGATGTTGGCCAACGGATCGGCCAGGATAGCTCACCCCCGTGCCATGAATTCTGCAGCAATTCAAAATTAGCCGGCCGAATAACCCATGATAAACTGTTGTCATTCACACTTGCAACCGTTTTGCAGCCGAGTACGCGTCCTCCTCCTCTGCAAGTTGTTAGCCCGAGCTTCTCGGTTTGTTCCAATGTCCTTCCGCAGCTCAGACTCGTCTAGAACCACCGTAACGTCCTCCAGAAGCCAGGAAAGCTTTCTATAGGAAGGTGCGCTACAGGAAACCCAACATACGAAGGAGCTTCGACTGTTCACGTCGAGGGTGGCAATTCTCAGTGAGGTAGGCCCGAACATACCTTTCCCATGCAAAATAGTTCAAAAGGTGGTGAATTTGACGTGCTGGGGGGGTAGAGAAAATGTAAATGCAAGTCTGTCTGTGAATCCAAAAGTCGTTTCCTTATCGTTGCATGAAATTGTCTTCGTGGTTTGCATCCAATATTTTCTCCACGAGTCCTGAGTTAAATCCCTCCTGTAGAAAAATTGAGACACTATCAAGGCTAACCGGTGGAAAAACTGTGAATTTTATATGATTGAGTGTATGTTGGAGACGTAGCTCTGTGCTCTGTTTAGAGAAATCCCGAGTCCTCCTTCTCATTTCAAAACAGGGGAATTGATACGAAGAGGCCTGCAGATACCGTTTTCAACAGTCTGAGAAGGAAACACACGTAGATTTCCCTTTCTGCTCAGAGCGCAAGAAAAAACAGAGTCTTTTTCACCATTTCGGGAGGGTTTATCAGAAAATAACCCTCGGACTCCAAGAAGCTACGAGAAACCCCTGAGGTTGTGGACTTATTTTCCCGTGCACACTGGATGACATTCTGTGACAAGCTTCAAGGTCACGATGATGAAATTACAGAAGAATTCCTAAGGTCCCTGAAGTCGAAATCGAAGACACTAGCCACTGTCAACTTCAGAGGATTGACCCTCAGACTCACCCCGCAGCTCATTTGCAGAGTCATTGATCTACCGATGGGGGTACCCTGGGATAAGGAGGAGAGAAAATTGGGTCAAAAGGCTAAAAAGGAGTTCTTCTTACCAAAGGAACAATTTTTAGAGGACAAGAATGGGGTCTGAAGAACCAACCTACAACCATTCTGGAGCAAAGTCAGCCTCCAAATTATGAAGTATATTACGTGTGAGGAGCGATTCAGCATCATATATGGTTATCATTTCTAGTTGCTAACAGAACTCAGGCACCAAATGGACCTACCCTCAGAACAAAAATTGAGAACTCCCTACTTCCTCCTGCAATCCATGATTGAGTGTGCCACAAAGCTGAGGGAGGGGACACCAGACCAGCTGGCCCATCATGGGCTTATCAAGCTCCTCGTGGAAGATGCACTACATACTTACACTGTCCCTCTCTCCTGGGAAATTTTTTGGAATATGTGTAATGATGATGACATCCGAATTTTGACCAAGGAGCTCACTTCCTCCAACAGCGAGGAGAAGGAGCACCCTGAGGCAGAGAAGAAAGCTAAAGCTTAGGAAGCCCCAGGCAAACCACCAAAGAAAGAACAGAAAGAAACACAAGAAAAAGGCCAAGATGCTAAGGCCAAAACAATGGGTGGTAAAGTAACACAAACACCCAGGGAGAAAAGGCTACAGAGCAAGGCAGAAAGGACTGAGAATGTCCAAGCCAGTGAAGGCACCCCTAAGGTAGCCTTAGCCAAGCTAAAGGAAAAAGAACCCTCAGCCAAGCAGGCTAAAACAGTGCCATCTAGTTCTACAGGAAGTATAAAAACTGCTTCTATAGGAAGCCAAAAACCAGCCACTATAGGACTTTCTACAGGAAGTCTGAAGAAAGGGAAACAGAAGGAGAAATTGGCCGAGAATTTAGCTAGGGAGGTAGCAGCTATGCTGGCTACCCTAAGAAAATCTCCCAAGCAGAAGGAAAAGCGAAAGAGGGAGACTCCTCTGTATTTAAAGAAAGAAGGAGTGTGAGGATTAAGACTGGCATACCCCAGCCTCCATCAAAAGAGCCAATCAGAATTGTGGATACTCCTACCACATCAAAGGAGAGGTCCCCCTCCAAGGCATCCATCACTTATGATCAGGGAAGCCCGAAGACATCCTCATGGAAGGAAAGGATGGAGAAATTAAACTCGGAGGCCTTTCTACAGGATGCCGAGGCTGCTCTACTAGAAACTTTGGCTAGGCTGAAAGAGACTGAGCAGATGGAGGAAAGAGTAGCCACGTCATCACAGGAGGAGGAGAAGGCTGATACCATCATGGAACCAAGCCCCCAGCCCAGCCTGGGCTCTTATTATAACTTCTTAGAGGCCGGAAAAATCATTCTTCAAAAATTCACAGTGCCACTATTTCTAGCACTAGAGGAAGAAAGAGTACGAACCCACACTTGGATGAAGATCGCTAAATCCAAGGGGGTAGCAGATATAGGGCCTCTAGAGGAAAAGCTCAAGGAGACCCAAAGAGATTTGGTAAGATTACGGCATGTGGAAAGCTCCCAACAAGCCAAGTTACGAGAAGAGAATGCGCTGCTTAGACAGCAGCTACAGTTACAAGTACAGGGGAAAGAAGAGGACACAACAGCCAAGGACACCACAGAAGAGCCTTAGGGAAAAGGAGGAATGCAAGTTGATCTTGAGGAACTAAACTGGCAACTACAGGAAAGGGAATTGTAAGCAGGCCTAGAGATACAATCTCTAAAATAGCAGATGCAAGAAAAGGAGGCACAACTGGCCTGCATGGCTAGTTGGGAAATGGAAGCTCTACAATGTAGGCAGTCGGCCAAATCCTATGGCCTATACCTCAGGGATCAGTGGCTGCAATTCCAAATCAACACGTTGGCACAGAGGGGTATCTCCCAAATCCACAACCCCCAGCAGTTCATGGATTTATGTAACAGCAGTTCATCGGAAGATAAGGCCAAGTTATCAGAGTTCTACCTTCATAATTTGGCCCTTCCAAACATAACCTCGCAGGACGCCAACACAGCAGTAGGGGACATGCAGCTGATGGCAATGACCTCATGGTTAAACCACGAAGAAAAGAGAGCGGCAGAGGTCAGAAATGTCATGGACCGAGAACTACACGAACCACTGCTAATTAGAGTAGAGCCAGGGGACCCCACAGCATTGATATCCGCCCACCAACACCTAGCAACTAACTCTCAAGCTCTATTAGAGTATATGGATTGGCAGGCTCAGGCCATAGCGCACTTTGAGGATATGGAGCGATTATTGGGGGACAATTGTGTTTATGTTTGCACCAGTAGGTGGAACACATTGTCCCACAACCTCAAAATCAGGGAATATCACACTCCAACTAGAATGAGGGAGGCCTTGGCACGAGTGCCTCTCTACAAAAAGTCTATGCAGAACCTCGAGGCCAGTTGGATAGGCCTAAAGTTAAGTCCACCTTTGCTTTTGGGATTGTTAGAAGGAGGCGCAGAAGAAGAAGAGCATAAGCAGTGGGAAGAGGTGGAAAGGAAGGCCAGATTCCATGACAGTGGAGAGGATACTACTTCAGAAGCCTGGGATGTGAGGGAGGCGATCAAAGAAATTAAGGACAAGGAGCTGGACTAGTTGCTCAAAGGATGAGCAACCCTTTTAGCAAGGGGTGATGATGAGCCCCAAATTGGGTAACTTATTGGGCTCATTTGGCCTAATTATCCTTGTTCAATCCTTGTTCAATCCTTCATTTTTCATAGCTTATGCATTATTTTTTAGTATGTTTATGTCATTTGTATGAATAAGGGTAGTCACTCTTCCTAGGTGGCTAACACATGCTTATTTCAGGCTTTTTGACACATGTTGGAGCAAAACCGAGAAATCATGGGCGAGAAGACAGCCACGCTTGAGGTGAGGATTCGTGGGAGGGTTGTCTATGACATTAAATAACCCTTCCTCGGGATCTTCACCCCCAACTCCGAGCTCCAAAGGCCACCAAAAACGGATCTTGAAGGCAGCCAAACAGATTTTAGAAAAGGGACTGTCTACTCAGAGTTTGGGTAGCCAAGTCCCATAGATTTAGGAGGCCAGCTAGGGGCCTCGTGGTGTATAAATGTTAAGGCCTCAACCTTCGTAAGGTACTTTTGAAACCATTGCATATTTTGCACTACAGTGTTGCCAGCTTTAGCTTGTTCTCTTGTAGCCATTTTGGCATAACTCTTGACTTATGATTATTTTTTGATAATGAGAAGCAGTCCGATTTTATATCAACTCTAAGTTTTCTATAGGAACCGTAGCTCTCAGGGTTGGGCCCAACCTGAGAGCCTAGGGCCTCCTTTTTGTACTGTTATCTTTCCTTTATGCATCGTTGTTTTCCTTTTATTGCATTTGAAACGTATTTATGTTAGGTAGATTTAGTTGTGTTTTTCAACTAGGTCACTGTTTATGAATAGAATTGCTTCAGATGTTTAGAATAGATTGGTAGGATAATAACAAGGAAAAAATCTCCAGAAAAGGGTCAACAACACTTTCGGTTTCACCTCTTCCTTATTGGATCAGGGGCTGGAATTGAAGTAACCATGCAGTCCCAACAAAAATACTAGTTTGCTTTACCATGCAATCCTTAGTGTAGTGTTTCCATTTGCAGAAGTTGGTTATGTGTTCAGATCTCTGAAATGTTTCATTGCATAGTTGACATATATGGTTCTCTTTCAAATAAAGCTGTTGTTCATTCATTTTATTGTTAGTTAGATTAGATTAGCTAGGACTTTGATTATTTGAAAGACTTTGTTGATTCAGTCGAATGTAACATGAGTGTATAATGATGTTACTAACTCCTATTGAGTGTGGGTTATTGATCCTTGTTGGATTGTGATGCATGTTGATGACCCTTGTTGGGTATATAAATAACAATCAATGATGTTTGTAGTGAAAATTGAAACTATATATATCTATATATGTGTGTGTGTGTGTGTGTGTGTGTGTGTACATATCTAACATATAATATATATATATAATATATATATATATATATATATATATATCTATTATTGATGAAACTAATGACCATAATGATTGTGGATGTAAATCAAACCAAAAAGAGTAATCCTGGTCGAACCTCTGCACATTCTCAATCAGAGAGAAATTATGCTATAGAAGCAAGTGGTTGCCTAGGTTAAGTGTAGTGGAAGCACTCCAATTGGGAGAGGCTACATGGGAAGATAAATATTATATGCGTGATGCATATTATAACCTTTTTCAAAGGCTAAGAAACACTGAGGATGATGTTTCACACGGGGGGGGAGATGTAAAACGCCTCAATAAAGCAATAATTGTGTTGTTTTACTACAAATGAAATGGGATAATTATGGGCCAAGTAAAGGCCTAGAATGGATGGTAAATATAAATTTTATTTTATTTATTTTAATATATAATACAAACTAGGGTTAGCCATAAAATTACAACAAAAATTTCTAAAAGGGGGTTTCATTTACTAGACAAATAGAAGACAATTATTCCTCTCCCTAGAGATAAATAATCTCAGTTTGGACAAGGGAGCCAAGAGTGCAAGGGAAGAAAACTTGAGGCAACCTTGGAGACTTGGTACCTGGTTGGAGGAGGTACAAGAGACGAGTTGAAGCTTTAAGTTTTGGAACTTGATATAGGAAATTGTTGAAGGTTTGCAGGACACTGCTAGAAAGGGTATTCTTGAGTTGGTTGGTGGCTAGTGGAAACCCTAAGACAAACTTGTGAGTCTGTGAGTTCTTTGGCTAGACTTGTATATATTGATGCCTTGACCAAACCTTGTTAGGTCACTCTCAAGAAATATTTCTAGGAAGAAACTGGCTCGGGGGGAGAATTGGATGTAATTGCCATTGGTTGGGTGGACCACTCCCTTTCGTGGCCATTTTATGGTTAGACCATACAATTAAACAAAGATAAGTATTTTAGGTAATACCTATGATGAATTATTTTATGTCTCATTTATGTGAGTAATATTTAATATGATAATATGTGTTGTTTATTTCTGTGTATGGAAGTTGGTAAATTTCCTGTATTGAAAAAAAGAGGATGACTGGTGAAGTGTGTTAGTTTCAAGCCAAACTGATTTAACAGTAGCCTAGAAATAATCTTGGCTTTAGACTAGAAGAGGACTGGAATACATGAGTAAGTCCTAGGGATATGTCCTGCTCAAGGAAAATTCCAGATCAATTGTGAACAATAATAACATAAATGACTTTAGCAGTCTATAATCACCCAGATTATTTTAAAAATGAATAAAAACAACACAAGTGTAACTTATAATTGAAACCCCTGGAGTAAACTGACAACTATATGCATTATATCCTAATCATTCATAAGACAGTTCATGAGAACTAATTTGAAAAACAAAGATATAAGTTATAATACAAATTTTAGAAAGGAATTATTTAAAATAACTATGACAAAATGAACAACTATACACGCTGAGCATGGTAGTCACAAGTCTTTAAAAAGTTCATAACATAAAGGAAAAACTTTATGAGTGAAACCCTCAAAACACACATTTACTAACAGAGTACCATTGTAGGAATACCATTGAACAGTGGATGGTTCTCTAATTAAATTGTTAAACCAAGGAGAAATACCCGACGGTCGAAAGACTAAAGGAGTATGTTCACAACTATTTATACAATTTCTTCGAGAAGCAAATCAACCAAGAAGATAATAGTTAACTTACAGGGTTAAACCATTGCTACATGCAAAGTACAATTATCCACATAGAGAAAGTATCAAATATTATATATATATATATAGAGTGCATGTAACTCCAATTTGCTCCGGGCCAAGGGTCATAACAAGTTCAACAAGAAAACTAGTTAAATAATCAAACCCTTGATGCAACCCTAAGGTTTTTACACCCATTGAATAAAATAATAAATACTTTTCTTTCCTTTAATTTACAAAAAGGCTGCAATGTTGTGCCCTAAAAACCCTCTATGAAGATAACAAAAAGGAAAATTTTCAACTATGGGCTAATCCATGAAAATATCTCGAACACATTCAAGAACCTGAGAAATACAAAATAAATGGGATTATTACTATCAGAACCTATAAACTATGGATGAATGAGAAAGGCGTAAGTTCAATGATTCCTAATCGGAAGGTGATAGAACCAAACCTGGTTGAAAATTTCCATTAGAGGAAAGTTAGCGACTAATACAAAGTGATAAGGTAAAAAATGTGACAAAGGTTGAGAAATTCCACCTAATACATTCTCAGCTTAATCATTATCCCAAGGCTAGAAGACAAGTAAATTTTGAGGCTTAGTTTAAGGAGGAACTTAACCAGAAGAAAAAGAAACGGTTGCAGAGAAACCGTAAAGAAGAATATGATAAGCTTGATTTAGGGCATTAAATTAAGCATAGTTTATACTTGTTTATTTAGCTAGAAAGGTAAAATAAAATCTTACATGAGCCGAGGCCATTATAATTGCATGTTGAATTCCACCTGTCATGTGACAAAGCAAGGTAAATCAACTAATGGCATCAAATTATGATCTGCAAAGTAAGGATGAGAAAGGGGAAAATACGCCTCAATACATAACAACCATTACCTATCCCAATGGGTGAGGAAGTTCTTGTAGACGAACCCTAAACCCCTAATCAAAAGAAAATGTCCTATTGATGAGCTCCAATGTCCTCTTTGTCAATTGTTTTCACCTGGTTAGACTATTGTTGCAGAAGAGAAAGAAATAAATTAGTATATAGTTAATAAAGATTGCAAAAATGGAAAAGGGAAATGTATGCCTTTAATTCTTCACACAGTGGATAGGAGGAAACCCTCACCTGCAATGAAAAATTGGTAAACGATTCCAATGCAGACAGTCGTGCCAATAAGAACAATTATGGATGAATAAACTAAATAAAGGAAGATTTTAAAATCAGGTATGTGCTTATTTTTGAGTAGCTTGGGAGGTACTCTAAACCCTAGGGTTCAGGGTCTGGAGGTTGGAGCACCACAAGAATCACTTGTGGGCTTGGAACCCAAGGTTGGGGTTTTGAACCCATCGATGTTTGGGAAAAAACCATGAGGCATTTTGGACATGTGATGGATGGAGATGATAGAGGATAGTGAGGAGAATCCAACACTTCAAGAATTATCGAATTCCGAGATGTCGTTGATGAGTGATGAATTTTTAAAGTTGTCAATGGATTTTTTAGACAATCAAGTCATGTACGCTTGACATGTTAAGTCCAAAAGACAAGTCTATTGGAAAATTCGTGGATCCCTTGTAAATCCTATAAATACAAGGTGATGTGATGTTATTTTAGCATCCAAATGTGCATATCTCTCATAGAAAATACATATGAGGAAACCAAGCTCAAGAAGGAGGCTAGATGGACAAGTTTGTGACTATTCTTGAGTGATTTATGTGTCTCTCACAGAGCTGAGGAGCTATAGAAGGTTGTAGCTATCAATAAGGGTGGTTTAGGTGGTGTATTGTGGTAGTTTTGTATGGGTATTCCCTCCTGAAGGAAGGACACATCCCTTGCTGTGACTTTTAGATGAGTCACATACATAATATAACATGTACAAGTGGGTTGTAATGCTATTGTTGATTGCACATGAGGGTTGAGGCATAAGACCTAGTACAGGTGTGGCATGAGGATTGTTTGAGGGTTGTTTATAGCCCATATCTATAGCAAAAGGTGGTATGATTTATTTGGAAGGAATCACAACCTTGAAGGAGGCCTAGAAGTGAAGGAAAGTGGTTATAGAAACTTACCAACAAGCCTAACAAGGTGTACCAGGTCTACAATGAATACACCATCCTTTAATGACATGAGGTATGTATTTTAATGATGTGTTTGTGTTGAGTTTGGTGCTTAAGTTAGGTGGTGTCCAAGTGTGGAAAAAGTGGTAGCCTGTGGGATCCATGTGTTGAGGTTGACTTAGATGGTTGGAGACCTCAACAAAGAGCAAATCCTACAGTGATTTTATTGGGAATAATTGGATTGGTGGAGGCCAACATGTTGATGGCCCAAAGTAGCCCTTGACAAGCAGTCATAACGAGAGCTTGACAGATGAAGGTTGGGTGAAGGATTGAGCCTAATGTGTAGCTCTTTGATGGATGAAAGAAGCTACTAGATTTGAATATTGGAGCTCAGGTAATGGATAGCCTAGAAGAGAATATTGGATCAACCCATGTTCATTGTAGCATAACAAACTTGCAGCAATGATAGGTGGAAGCCCTCTTGGAGACTCTAAGTGTTGTCCTTTGATGGACTAAGGGGCAGCTAGAGAGTAAAATTGAAGCAAAGGACCGACAGGATGAGATATGACATAGATACTGCAAAAATATTGTCATTGTATCTTGTATCCCTTGTGTGGAAGCCCTAGTCTATTGTATTATTCAGTTGGCTTAATATAACAAAAATTGGGTTGTTGTACATATTTGTACAATATTTTGTATAAATTTGTCTATACTTTTGCATGTGTGATTTACTACTTTATATTGTTTCGTTGTGCAAAGTAGTTATGTTAAGATTCTTGGTTTGGTAGCATCAAATTCTAAGATTCTATCTTAGAGGCAAGATCGTGGAAATTCAACATGGTATTAGAGCAAAGTTTGAGCAAATTTAGAAGACAATGAATCATCATAGTGCACAATGAAGTACAACTTAAGAGGTAGTTTGTCACATTGTAGGTGAAGGGCTCATTGCAATGTCGAAGTTGTAGGTTAGTCTCTGGTATGAGGACATGTTGGAGGGGTTGTCCAACTATAGTCCATGGAAGGAAAGGATAAAGTTGGCATTAGGGGAGTTTTGAGGTCTAAAATAGGCCTCCTAAGAAATTTATAAAATAATAGTGGAAATAATAAAATAATATTAGATTACATCATCAAATTTTAGAGGTAAAAAAAGAAAACTTTTTTTTTTTCAACCTGTATTTTCAACTTATCTCCTTATGGGTTTACTCAAATTTTGAGCGGAAACACACATTGGATGAATAATTTGATTCCTCATCCAAGGAGTAGCCATATTTCATACTTTCAATGGACCATGCTACATGAAAAACGTGATTGCAATCATGTTTTTTCATGCATTTCTCATTTATTATTTAGTAAGGTCCATCAAAAGTATGAAACATGGGTACTCCTTGGATGAGAAATTAAATTTTTCATCCAACTAGTACTATTGCTCAAAATTTGAGTAAATCCTTAGGGAGATAAGTTGAAAATATGAATTGAAAAAGTAGTTTTATTATTTTTTTATCTTTTTACTTTTTACTCCAAAAATGGTGAATAATCCCCCATGGTTGACATCATCATCTTGAATCCTGCTGGTTCTTGTAAAGTTTATTTTGGTTGTAGATTTTTTTTAGGAGGCCCATTTTAGACCTCAAAATTCCCCTAATGTCTTCCAAGTCAACAAGATCTGGGATTTCATCGAGAAATCCATCAAGAACCCACCTGACCCAAAGGAGCTGAAAGTGTATGAGGATTTGGATACGAGGGCGAGATTGATCATACTTAATTGTGTGAAGGATACCCTAATACTTCATTTGTCTAGGAAGAACACTGCACATGAGATTTGGATGTCTCTTCAAAATTTTTTCCAGAATAATAACGAGAATCAAGTACCGATATTGGAGGATAAGTTGAAGTCCACCAAGATGTTATAGGGTGAAGGAGTAACTTTGTATATGACGAGATTTTCTCAAGTTGAAGATGATATTACTACCATCGGTGTGAGTATTTTAGATTCTGATATGGCGAGCATTTCTTTGAAAGGGTTCACTAAGGAATGGAAGCCCTTCATCAAAGGGATTGTTGCTAGAGAGAAGTTTCTATACTAGAATAGATTGTGGGATGAATTCATTCATGAAGAGTTATGAGACAAGGATCTTCATCTGAAGAAAAGGGCTTCAGATGATGACATGGAAATTGCAGCATGAATGAAGGGTAAAAAGAAGAAGGACTTGAGTAAATTCAAGTGTTTCAACTGTAGCATGATGGGTCATTTTTTGTCGTGATGTCCAATTAAGAAGAAGGTAATTGGTGATAAGAAAAAAGGGAAGCAGGTCGTTGTTGTTGCCAATTCTACTGAGATAGATTCTCTCATAAGGAGGTTGGAGGAGGAAGACTTTGCTATGAACTCTCATTTATCATAGGGTATTATTGAGGAGGATAGATGGTACATGGAAAGTGGTGCATCGAAACATATGACAGGGTCACAAGAGATTTTTGAGACTCTAGATGAATGGGACTCAAATTTGAACATGGTGTTGAGCGACAAGAGTTAGAAGGAGATTTGAGGATTGGGAGTTGTGTCATTCAAGATCGAGATAGGATAGGTGATGCAGGTCCAGGATGTATTGTTTGTATCAGGACTCAGATATAGCATGATATCTATCTCAATGATCGAGAAGAAGGGGTTTGAGTTCTTGTTCCAGGATGGGAAGGCAAGAATTAGACCTAGAGGCTCTAGCTCTGTAGGTATTGTGCTTGGAGCTAGATAGCATGGTCTATACAGGCTAATAGGAAAGCCTATGGATCATGGTAAGAAGAAAGAGTAGGACCAGGTGCAGGTTTGAGACAAGCAAATACGGGTGTAGCCTTAATAGAGGCAGGTACAAGCTCCATAGAATAAGGTCTAGATTCTAGAGGTATAGAGCGAGTCAAGTTCTAGCGGGCGTATATAGGTTTAGAGGGAGACTTTCCAGACCAAGAAGAGCATGTGGTCAATGGGGAGAAAGAGTTCTCCTACAACTGGAAATAAGGAATCATGGAAGGATTGTAAAGTGATACAGGAAAAGAAGAAGAATCAAGATGCTTCTAGTAATAGCGACACTTCCAAGAGAGGCATAGTTCATACTATAGGGATTCTTGCAGTGGTGAGGGATAAGAGTGGGGTGAGTGTTGCAAGAAGTGATGATGATGATGAGTCACTTCTTGTTTTTGTAAGTACCTCTTTTTCTAAGAGTGAGTGTTCAATTTTTAGTAGCTTGGGAGATACTCTGAGCCATAGGGTTCAGGGTTTGGAGGTTGAAGCACCACAAAAGTCACTTGTGGGATTGGAACCCAAGGTTGGTGTCTTGAACCCATTGATGTTTTTACCAAAATTATGAGTAATTTTGGAAATGTGATGGATAGAAATGATGTAGGACAATGAGGAGAATCCAACGCTTTGAGAATCGTCAAATTCCCAAATTTCCTTGATGAGTTATGACTTTTCGAAGTTGTTAATGGATTTTTTGGAGAATCAAGTCATGATACTTGACATGTTAAGTCCAAAAGACATTTATATTGGAAAATTAGTGGAGCCATTGTAAATACTATAAATACAAGGTAATGTGATGTTATTTTATCATCCAAATGTGCATCTCTCTTATAGAAAAAACATCTGAGGAAACCGAGCTCAAGAAGGAGGCTAGACGGATTGGTTTGGGACTATTATTGAGAAATTTATGCATCTTTCTCAGGGTTGAGGAGCTATAGAAGGTTTCCATTACCATTAAGGGTGGTTTAGGTGGTGTATTGGGGTATTTTTGTATGGGTATTCTCTCATAAAGGAAGGTCACAACGCTTGCTGTGAGTTTTAAATGAGTTGCAGGCATAATATAACATGTACAGATGGGTCATAAGGCTATTGTTGATTACATAGGAGGGCTGAGGTATAAGACGTAGTACAAGTGTGGTAAGAGGCTTGTTTGTGGGTTGTTTATAGCTTATACCTCTAACAGAAGGTGTTCTGATTATTGGAATAAGGAATTGTTGAGAGGGGGGTGAATCATAATTTAAGAAACTATTAATTTTCTTTTCTTATTGTACTTTCTTATATGAGAGAATTCATTCATGAACAATTAAATTAATGACTTTTAGATATGTAGACTCAAACAACAATCTCATCTAAATCATACATTTGACACAGTGTTTTTCATGTGGAAATCCAATAGGGAAAAAACCACCAATTTGTTGTTTGTTTATGATGTAATTTGAACACCAACTTATTTACATATGTTTCTTTGTGAGCACCCACTTACTGGAGGCACCAACCCCCTTAGTTTTAGCAAGCACCAACTTTCCAATAGGCACCAACCCCTTTAGTTTCAACAAGCACCAACTTTCCAAGAGGTATCAACCCCCTAAGTGTTCAGACACCAACCTGTCACTACCACTGTTCTACTTTTTCATACAATTTTCAAACTGAAAACAAAGGAATATAATATTACAAGTAAAATAACGTCTAATGTCTATTTGTAGATGCAATTTCTACACTTTTCTTTCTAAACACTTGTGGCGGTCCTCCTCTTGTTGCTTTCTATGTGTTATGCTATCTCTGCTTAGGTCTTTCTATTGTTTTCAACACAACACTACCCTTGCAACACTCTGCACCTATTTCTTAGGCCACAACTTTGTTCTTTCTTCCTCTCACATATGCTCACTCTCCCACTTTGCTTAATGGAGGTTCACAATTTTGTTCTTGTGATGCACTTAGCTCAATTTACTCACTTTCATCATCAAATCTACCCAAATGTGTACTACTAGCATGGCTCCCCATGATTTTGCTGAAACACACTTCCCCTATGTTGTCACTGTATTCGGGATCAGAGCAATGAGAGATGACCATTTCCCTGTCATGTTGCAGACACTCCATGCTTTTGCTGAAACACACTTCCCCTATTCTGTCACTACATTCAGGATCAAAGGAATGGGTGATGATCACTTCTTTGTCACGTTGCAAGAACTCCATACTTTTGTATTAAATCTTAGCTCTCCTTACATATTTCATAAAGACTCCCCATGATCATTTATGGCTCACAGAGACTTAGACATTCTCATGGCACCTATGTTCTTCATTTATCTTTATAATGTATGCACCTAATTTCTTTGATAATCAACCACATTGAACTGCATTCAAAGCCACAATTGTTGATTCATACATCTTTAATACACCTTTGTACTATTTTTATATTGGCGAATTTACATTATAGAACATTATCAAATCCTTTTCCATATTGGTGCTTTTATGCATAAAATCCATACGAAAGAAATGAACTTTAATAGTCCTCAACCTCTTATGTATAAGCCTCTCTTTGTGTTTTCCTCTATATAACTGAGGGTTGTGATCGAGGGCTCATCCTTAAGGTGCTAAGTCCTCCAAACCCTCGATTGGGGCTATATTTTCTTTGTTGGACCCTTACACATTTGTTTCATAAAACCGATGTTTTATACCCGGGAGGCCATTTATTGGAGAATTCTTTATGATGCAACTATGTGAGCCACCAAGGATCATCGACCGTCCATTGCCAAAGTGATGTCATCACATGACACGTGGCATCTTTTGACCAGTCATGTCATCCTGATATGGCCCATTAGGCCATCCAAAACCCCAAAACAACCTACCACGTGTCCTTCCATTTAGTGATGTCATGCGTATGTCAACAACTACTTGGAATTATTGGAACCAATCAAATTCTACCACGTTTCCTCATCAGATCTTCTCAGAAACCTCCACTTGTCCTCCTAGAGGAGAGAGAAAGGGCCTCGCCCTTCTTGGTTTTGAAACAATTTTCTTTGTAAAAACATTTTCAGCTCTCCCGGCTATTTAACATTAGAGGCCTCAATCCCAATGTAACTTTTGAAACATCGAATGCAAATTGTTGACGCACCACTGTGCACTGATTGTCAGGGTCTCTCATATGCGATATCACAAATTGCATACCAAAACTTGTTGTTGTGTTGCCCCCTTGATTCTCAATCCTCCAATATCTTATATGCATGGACGTATGATATGTCGGGACCTCTGATATGCGATATCAAAAATCGTTAATCGGTGTTTCACTTCCTCCATGCACTTTGCCTTGAATCCCACAATTGTTGGGACCTATGATGTCTAATATTACTCACTGCATAAGGCTTGAATCACCCTGAACTCTAACAGGAAATATCTTCTGAACCACATGACCGTTTCTATACATCCACATATCATTGGACAGCTCTTCCAGAGCATTATCCAATGAAAGGAGTCTGATTAGCCACTGAGCCCATCTACCACCTCAAAATATGGCTCCAAAGTCTCTACATAGTATATCATCACAACCACCAAGGCATGAAGCCCCATCATCAGGCTGAGCCTTGTTTATCATTAATGGCAACACTTTCATAGCCAACCAATTTCATACCCTCAAATTTCAAACAATCTCCCCCTTTGGCATTGATGGCAACACTACAGAATCCCCCTCAAGCTAGGCATGATCTGCTTCGATGCCAAATTTCTCCCCCTTTGAAATCATTGGAAAAGAGAGCTTCACTTGCACTCCCCATGAAACAATGCAACCTACTCTCCCATGAGTTCCTCTTGCTGAGTAGCTTCTACCTCCTACCAATATGAAGTCATTTGGAGGGAGGAGTCACAACTCCTATCTACTGCCTAAGGTGCTCAAATGGTTCTCTTGCAAGTGACTTGATAAAGATATCTTCCAGTTTCTCTTTAGTGGGGACATACACAAGTTTAAAAATGTTGGCTACAACTTGTTCCCTCAAGAAATGATACTTGATTGGAATATGCCTGGTTTTTGAATGCATGACTGGATTTTTTGAGATGTTGATTGTATTAGTGTTGTCACACATTATTGGAATGAGATTAGACAATTCTACTTGTATATCCTTTAAGGTTTGCTTCATCCAAAGAATATGTACAACAAGTCACAACAACAATATATTATGCTTCAACAGTCGATAGAGAGATGGAGCCCTATTTCTTACTAACCCATTACACAAAGAAGTCACCCAAAAAGAAGGTTGCACCTAAATTACTTTTCTTGTCATCAAGACTTCCAACCCAATTACATTGAAGTCTTCACTCCTAGCATACCACAACCCATATTATGTTGTACCTTGAAGACATTTGAAAATCCTATTAACAACCACCACATGACTTTCTCGTGGACAAGCTTGAAATCTTGCCACAATTCCCACTTCTTGCATGATATCTGGCCTTGACGCTGTCAGATATAGTAAGCTTCCTAGCATCGATTTGTATTCAGTCTAATTTACCCATGGCGTTGGATATTCCTTGTGCAATTTACAGCCTATAATCATGGGTGTGATGACAGGTATGCAATTCTCCATTCCAAACTTCTTCAAAGTTTCCTTGAGGTATTTGGATTGAGATATAAAAACTCCTTGTGGAGACTGTGTAATTTGCAGACCCAAGAAAAAGGATATATCACTAATCATGGACATTTCAAACTCCTGTTGCATACAATTTGCAAACTGATGCCCCAACTGCTCCACATTTCTGCCAAATATGATTTCATCCACATACAACACATTTCGTGCTTCTTCCTTCTGATCAACGATGACCACTAATTTTCCCTTGATTCTTGTTGGAGAATTGTTACCAAAGGTGACATTGCCTCCTCTGTATTTTTATTTTAGTGAAAGAAACTTGTTTTTTTCCTCGATTCATGTGTTTGGAGCAACCACTATCTACATACCATTTGTTTTCCTTATCATGTATTGATAATGCGAGCCCACATGCCATGTTCTTTTTGGTCTTTTGTTTCCAACTTCTTTTATCCTTTTGTAGATGTGTATGTCTGTTAGTTTGAGATTTAGACAAGTATTCAAACTTGATTCTACAATCATTGGCTTTGTGCCCAAAATCATTACATTTAAAACATTCAACTTCACTTTGTAGGGGAGTGAAGGCATTTTGATTCCTTAAAGAGGAATCTTGAAACTTAGTAGTCGGATGTGTATTAAACCTAATATTTTCATCTCTTTCAAATTTTACACTTTTACAATCAAGATCTTTGTGTCCACATATATGACACTTATAACAATGACCATAAAACAAGTAGGCACACTTATTGTTAAAACCATTGTAATATTTAGCAGAGAAATACCTTAGTCGACTGGTTGTTTGACTCGTCCTCCATTGATGATCTCCTCTTTTTTTGGTTGCTCTTTTGTATTCATGAAATCTTTCATGAAGATTCTTCCTATGAATGTGGTTCTTTGACTTTTGCGGACCTGAAGTATATCTTCTTCTTCTTCTCGATAAAATATTCTTGTTCCTTTGATTACCCTAGTTTGGTTCTGGTTCTCGAGGGCCTTTGATAGCTCACAATCTAATTTAGCCTTCTAGCCCCTTCAACACATCTCTCATCTAGACCCTTCTTGGTCTTTGCATTCTCAAGGTTAGTTCTTAGAGAGACCACCTCTACTTCGAGATACTGGCAATTTTCTTCCCATTCTTGAATCATACCTTGAAGTACTTCCTCCTTTTGTCTGGCTTCCTCCAGCTCAACCTTCAAAGATAGATAATCATCTTTGCAATTTTTTGAGGTCATTTCCCTCTTTAAATTGAATAACTCTTGTTTCAGCTGCTTGTTCTCAACTTCTAATTTTTCAATGTTTCCTTGTTCTCCTTTCAACAAAAGAGCCAGAATATCATTTCTCTTGATAGATTCTTCAATTTTTCTTTCTGGTATGCAAACTCCTCATTATCTTAGTTGTACATTCCTTCTTCTGCGTGCTACAATTGTTCCTTCAACTGTTTGTTTTTCTTTCTTGCTTCCTTCAACTCATAAAGGGCACTGATGCATTTTCCTCAAGGTCTACCACTCCTTCCTCTTCTTCCTCTTCAGAGTCCGTAAGACCCTATTTCTTGGAGTTTGTCTCGAGGACCATAAGAAGATACCTATTTGACTCATTTTCTGATGAGTCTTCACAATATGATTCCAAAGCCAAACTATCTTCTTTGGAATAGAATCCCTTCTTTTTGTAGGGTTTCTTCTTCTAAAATGTTTGAGCCTTATTTCTAAATTCTAGATATTCTTCTCCTTCACCATTTTCTTTTTAGGGGCATTTGGAAGAGAAATGTCCAACTCTTCTACAACCGAAACAGTTAAAGGGAAACTTCCCTTTATATTTACCAGAGCCACGCTTCAGTTTTTTGGTTAGTTGAGCCAGGTCCTGACCAGATTCACTGCTAGAATAGTCTTGATGAACTTTGTGCTCCTTGCTCTTATTGAATACTCTAAATTATGCTTCCTTTGGTTCATATTTCTCCATTCCTACTCTCATTTCATTGGCTATGAGAGTGCCATATATCTATTCCATTTTGAGATCCTTCAAGTTGACCATTTCCTCTATGGCTGACATTTTGGGATTAAATATCATGGGTAGAGATCTCAATACCTTTTGAATAATAAATTCTTCCATGAAGTCCTCACCAAGTTCTCTAATCATATTAACTACTTCATCAACTATGAGGAAGTATTCAAGAATGATTTTTCTTAGTCATCTTCAAGCTTTCAAACCTCATTCTAAATGTAGGAAGTTTCTCTTGCCTCACTTTGTCATCTACTTCATGACACTAGTTAAGCTTCTCTCACATTTCATAGGCGGACTTACAGTGCATGAATTTCACAAATTCAGACTGACTAAGACCAGCCATAATGGCATGCTTGGCTTTACCATTGATCAGATATAGTTTCTTTCCATATGCATCTATTGGAGGTATATCTAAGACATTGTAATTCACTAGTATAGAGATCCAAACATCTACCCCCAGGGACATGAGATATGACTCCATTCTTACTTTCCAAAAGGCATAATTAACTTCATCAAATATATATACCTTGAGTAAACTTCTTGACTCTCTTGCCTATTCATTATTCCTCAAGGAGATTTGATCTGAATTGGATCATTATATTTTTTTTTCATCCATATCGATGCATTTGGAGTGGAAAAAGTGGAGGAATCAACTCACGGGGCCATTTTTACTGGCGGGACCTAGTTTGGCGAAATGGGGTCTAAAACCTTCCAGGAGTGTTTTGAGGGATCAAATGACATTTTTTGGGGGTAAAAAATTTCCGCAAAAGTGCTTCACCATTTCATGATATTATACACATAGAGATATTTCCAACGGTGTGAGAATCACGTCAATCGGAGTCTGTATGAAAAAATTATGCCACTCAGAAGTTGACCTTCCTGTTTTCACTCCTATAGTTTGGGAGGATGTTGTGTCAGCCCCATTATTCATGGAAAACGGGATAGCCACGTGTTTGTGATGTAAAATACTCTAGAAGAGTTTATTTTGTAACTCTAGTTAAGAGTTGATGTAGTCAAACTTAACCACTAGTAGGCTATCAAGCTGTGTTATAACTGAGGCACTAGGAGGAAGCAACATTCCATTCTTTCAAGAGAATTATGTTCCATAGTTGAGAAAAGATAGCCACGAGAGATAGGAGGTAGAGAACATAGAGAGGATTTGTGCACTGTAGTAGCCCATGGGCTGTATACGTTACTTCTTTGTATCTGCAACCATATTTCCAGATAGAGAAAGAGAGTGAAGCGGCCTCACCTTCCATCTAGGTTTTCTCCTAAAAGGGTTTTCCAGAGAGCATATCTTGTGTATTATGTGTTTCTGAGATTATTTTTTCGTTCTCTACTTTTATTCTTGATTTACTTTTACATGCATGCACTAATTACAGTTAATTTTACAGATCTAGAAATTAAATAAAATTGTAATAGCGTATAATCTCAAATTTTTAATATAATATTATCAAATCTATTGTGATGAACTTTCGAGTGGAATATACACGATAGTTTATGGATCAATCTTCCTTCTAGTGGTTAAACTATTACTGAAGGAACTTGGCTATGATACCAATTGTTGGAATAAGGAATTGCTTGGGGCGTGGGGGGTGGGGGGGGTGAATCAGTAATTTAAGAAACTGTTACTTTTCTTTTATTATTGTACTTTCTTATATGAGAGAATTCATTCATGAACCATTAAATTACTAAATTTTAGATATGTGGACTCAAACAACAATCTCATGTAAAACATACATTTGACACAATGTTTTTCACATGGAAGCCTAAAGGGAAAAAACCACCAATTTGTTGTTTTCTTTATGATGTAATTTAATCACGAACTTAATTATATATGTTTTTTTGTAAGCACCAACTCCCTTAGTTTAATAAAGAGCTAACTTTCCAATAGGCACCAACCCCTTAAGTGTTTAGGCACCAACTTGTCACTACCACTATTCTACTTTTTCATACAAATTTCAAACTAAAAATAGGGGTATATATGTTACAAGTAAAATACCATCTAATGGCTATTTGGAGATGAAATTTATACACTACTTTCTAAACGCTTATGGCAGTCCTCCTCTTGTTGCTTTCTCTGTGTTTTGTTATCTCTTCTTAGGGCTCTCCACTATTTTCACGCAACACTACCCTTGCAACACTCTACACCTATTTCTTAGGCCACAACTCTGCTCTTGCTTCCTCTCACATCTACTCACTCTCCCACTTTTCTTAATGGAGGTTCACAAGCTTGTATCTGTGCTACACTTAGCACGATTTACTCACTTTCATCATCAAATCTGACCAAATGTGTACTACTGGCATGGATTCCCATGCTTTTTCTGAAACACACTTCCCATGTGTCGTTGTTGCATTCAAGATCAAAGGAGTGGGCGATGATCACATCCATGTCACGCAATAGGAACTCCATGCTTTTGTTGAAATGCACTTCCCCTGTGTTGTTGCTACATTCAGGATTAGAGGAATGGGCAATGATCACTTCTCTGTCATGCTACAAGCACTCCATGCTTTTGTCTTAAATATCAGATCTACTTATATATTTCACAGAGGCTCTCCATGATCATTTATGGCTCACAAAGACTTAGCTGGACATTCTCATGACACCTTTGTTCTTCATTTATATTTACAATGCATGCACGAGATTTCTTCAACAATCAACCACACTAAACTACATTCAAAGCCACAACTTCCAATTCATACATAGTTAATACACCTTTGTATTGTTATTATATCAACGAAGTTTCACTATATAACACTATTAAACCCTTTTCCATATCAGTTATTTTACGCATAAAAGACATATAAAAACAATGAACTCTGATACTCCTCATCCCCTTATGTATGAGCCTCTTTTTGTGTTTTCCTCCATAGAACCAAGGGCAATGAGAGCACTCATCCTTAAGGTGCTAAGTCCTCTAAACCCTCGATAGGGGCTATATCTCCTTTGTTGGTCCCTTACACATTTGTTTCATAAAACTGACGCTTTATACCCCAGGAGGCCATTTATCAAAGAACTATTTATAATGTAGCTATGCCAACCACCAAGGATTGTCAATCGCCAATTTCCGAAGTGATGTCATCACATGCCATGTGGCGTCTTTCGACCAGTGACATGTTTCATCCGGATATGGCCCATTAGGTTGTCCAAAACCCTAAAACAACCTGCCATGTGTCCCTCTGTATCATGATGTCATACTGATGTCAAAACCTACCTGACATTATCGGAACCAATCAAATGTTTCCATGTGTCATCATCAAAACTTCTCAGACACCTCTACATGTCCTCCTAGAGGATAGAGAAAGGGCCTCACCCTTCTTGGTTTCACAATGATTTTCTTTGTAAGAACATGTTTGGCTCTCCGAGCGATTTAACACTAGAGGACTCAATCCCAACATCACTTTTGAAATGCCAAACACCAACCATTGATGCACCACTATGTGCCGACTGCCGAGAAGCTTCGATATGTGATATCACAAATCACATATCACAAATTGTTGTTGAACTACACCCCTAATTCTCAATCCTTTGATCTCTGATATGCTAGGACCTCCGATATACGATATCGCAAATCGGTAATCAGCAGTTCACTTCTGCCATGCACTTTGCCTTGAATCCCTTGATCGCTAATTGTTGGGACCTCTCATCTCCGATATTCCTCATTCCATAAGGCTTGAATCACCCTAAACTCCAACATGCCATATCTTCCGAACAACATGACCATCTCTAGACATATTAATACCATTGGAGAGCTCTTCCAAAGCACTATCCAATGAAAAGAGTTTGATTAGCCACTGAGCCCATCTTCTACCTCAAAAGATGGATCCAAAGTCTCTACATAGCAGATCATCACAACCACTAAGGCATGAAGCCCCATCATTAGGTTGAGCCTTGTTTGACATTAATGCAAACACTTGCATAGCCAACCACCTTCATACACTCCAATGTCCAACAATGATTTATTTGGAGGGAAGTTGCAGCCTTGAAGGAGGCCTAAAAGTGAACGAAAGGAGTTGTAGAAGCTTTCCAACAATGCTAACCAGGTGTATCAAATTTACAGTGAATACACCAACCTTTGATGTCATAAGGTATGTATGTTAATGATGTGTTTGTGTTGAGTTTGGTGCTAGCTGGGTGGTGTCTAGGTGTGGACAAAGTGGCAGCGTGCGGGAGCCATGTGTTGAGGTTGACTTAGGTGGTTGGAGACCTAAATAAGGAGTAGATCCTATAGTGATTTTATTGGGCATCATTGAATCGGTGGATGGCAGTGTGGTGATGGCCCAAAGTATCCCTTGACAAGCAGTCATAACGAGATCTTGACAACTAAAGGTTAGGTGAAGGATTGAGGGTAATGTGTAGCTCTTTGATGGAAGAAAGAAGCTACAAGATTGGTAGATTGGAGCTCAGGTATTGGCCAGCCTAGAAGCTTCTCATTTGGCAGTAAAGCATGGTTTCCCTAAGCTTTGGACGCAAAGCCTTATTGTGCCTATCTTTAAAAGTGGGGACAAAAATGTTCCCCCTAACTATAGGAACATTATGATCAACCCCATTTTATCCAACTATATGGGCTCATTTTCGAAAATAAGATTAGCCTCTCGCTTGAAATCCATGGTAAGAGAGCTAAAGGGCAAGCTAGTTTTATGAGGCATCACACAACTATCAACCATTTTTTCACTCTTCGGATCATTTCTGAGGAGTGTCACAATAGTAAAACTGACACTTCTATTGTTTTTTTTACTTTAGAAAATCTTTTGAGATTATTCCTTGGGATAAGCTATGGAAAAGACTCAAAGAGAAAATGGTTCCTCTTGAGTTGAGGATTGTTTTGATTCATCTCTATGAAAATATTGTTTCCAAGCTTAAGACCAATGAAGCATGGTTTAAAGAAAGTAAATGCAATATCAAGCTTAAGCA
>APFE031600368.1:0-13024 GCA_000404065.3 Pinus taeda | reverse complement strand
CATTGACAATTATACAATAAAACTTTCATTTCAATGAATATAATTAAATTACTAAAAATTAATTCTAAAAATGAGAATTAATAAAGTTAAAAGATAATTTGAGTGTAATATTTTCTGATTGTCTTATATATATATACATCTCATTCTTAATTCTACTTAAAGCTTAAAGACCTTTTGTCATTATTGTCTACACTCAAATATCAAAGATTTGGAAAATGACAATTTGTGAAGTTGAAATTGGCAATCTGATTCCTATTATTATTGTGTTATTATTAATCAAAATAGTTATTATAGTTGTTATAACTGATACAGGCGAAAATTTTCATTTTTATTTAGAACTAAATATTTAATATATTCATTTTTTTATTTATATCTCTATGTTGTATGTTTAAAAAAAAAATTAATATATTCATATTTTCATCTCTAATGATGAGGATTTAGTAGTGTCCTCATGTGGTTATTTATATTTCAATGGAAATGTCTCCCCATTTATAGTTGCAAAATTGTGAAGTAGTAAATTGCTGCAGAAATTGTCTCATAGGCACATTATGCATTACAAATCACTCTAATATCGTTGTGCATTAGAGATCAATTTGATATCATTTTATACTGCACAAGTCAACCTCAACAAGCTCTCCTCTTAATATTATGCAAGCTACCCCTATGTATTGGGCATTAATATAAGTATTATTATTAATTTACATAATAATTATTTGTATAGTTATTTGTCTTCAAAGTAGTTTATATTTCATAGAAAAGTGTAGCTCTCATTTGAAAGATGGCAAATTCATGGGACAACCATGGGTTGATTGCATATTTTTGTAGTCATCTTCTTCATTATACATTGGTGAAATTATGCATATTTTTTCAACTAGAAAATGTGTTTTAGTAGCTGGAAATTGTATGGTATAGCAGGGTTTTAATTGTAGAAATTCCAACCATCTATTTCTTCAAATATTTTTTATCTTTTGCATGTGCTTTTAGCTGGAAATCATATTGTTTATGTTGGAAATTGTATGGGGTAGCATGTTGTAAATTGTGATGAGATGTTGTGAATTTCATTTGTTTTTTATCATTACTATAGTTGCACTATTTTCTTTTTCCGTTGGGGTTAGTGTCTTCTTTGGTCCATCAAATCACCCGCTAAGTATTGATTATCATAATGTTACTGTTGCAAAAAATGGACATTTCCAACTTATTTTTTACTAACTTTTCACTTTGGCAAATACAATTCGTTGAAAATTTAAAACGTTACAAAAATGGTGGTGCCATTTATAGTTTATCCATCTATCCATCAACAAATTTTTATTGTTTTTACTTTAATTTGGCAATATTTAAAGTAAGTGGTAGGCACTAAAAATGTCACTTTGCATAATACAGATTGTGGTTATGTGTCTAGCCAAGTTGGTCGCGAATTCCAATTTCGCTCATTCACACCAATTGAACTAGCGTCCATCTCATTTCAATGCACAAATGCCACCATGAAAAAAGTTCCTAATTGAAGAATCTTTTCATTGTAGTGTTTTTGCATCCAAATATGATGCACCATAAAAATAGTAATGGTAGCATTTTATCCAGAAGTGAGATTCAATTTCAGTGAGTAACGTCAAATGAGCTAGCAAACACTTCTCCTTGAAGAACCTTTTTGACACTTTCTAACTTATGCATGTTTACATTTTCTGCAGAGAATATTCTTTGGGTAATACATTAGCTTTCAAGCACCAAGATAACAATTACTTTGCACCCAAAAAGTGATTGTATAAGTAACATGAGTAATTAATTGTTCTCATGTGTAATATTAGGTTATTTTCTCGTGCAAACAAGCATGATTATCTTATTGAGTATTGAAGCATTTTATGTTTTTCACTTGAATGTATCGAACAATTTGATATTTTTTCTTGAGAGTGTTGATATTAAGTATTGAAGCATTTCATGTTTTTCACTTGAATGTATCGAACAATTTGATATTTTTTCTTGAGAGTGTTGATATTAATAAAATAGCTCCCATATGCATTGATGACTCAAGCATCAAGATAATAATTACTTTGCACTCAATAAAAGATTGTATAAGTAACATGAGTAATTAATTGTTCTTGTATGTAGTATTATGTTAATATCTTATGCAAACAAGCATGATTATCTTATTGAGTATTGAAGAATTTTATAGTTTTCGCTTGAACATATTGAACAATTTTATATTTCTTTCTTGAAGGTGTTGATATTAGTAAAAGAGCTCTCATATGCATTGAGGATTCAACATTGAATTATATTATTTAAGTGCAGAAATTTTGGTGATGGGATTATAACTACCCAAGAAATTAAATCTAAATCAAGAGACACAATTCTACTCTACTGCTCTACAAAAAGTAATTCATAATTTATAACAACATGCGCAAACATGCATCATCAAATACACAGGTATACAGATGTTTCTAGGGGAAACCAATTGCTAAAAACCCCTTAAGCCCATTTTGCATTAATCTAGTAATTGAGAAACAATTACGATTATGATCTCTTGCTCTGAGGACAAATTGCAAGAGTAAACGCATTCTCACTCTGCCTGCACTCATGTTTCCCACACTTGCATTGCCTGCACTCACGCTGCCCGCACTCTCTCTACCTACAATCGCACTACCTGCACTCGCTCCCATTTCCTTGCGCAATTATTTAGGATTGATCACCTGACCAATTCTCTAAACTGTACACTCAATCTAGTATATAATTAATTGTACACTAACTTGGAATCTACACCACAGCTGATCAATTCTAATTCCTTGCATGCATGATCTATTTTTTGGTTGGTTGATTGATCAGTTAACTTGATGATCTTTGAGTTAGACTATTGTCCCAGTGCACAACTGATCTCCAATTGGCTCTAATAACTATTAGAACTAGTTTAACTGAGTACAACTAAAAATAACTCGACTAGATTGTTATAATTTAGAAATCAACACATCCAAGCTAAATTCCAAGTCCACCAACTCAAATTTAGTGTTCTAACTGAGAAATAAGAGCCATGCCACCTCAGTGAACTTCCTCCAAGTTGTTTGCTAATGTGGAAATTCAATTTTTCTCAATTTGACTAAGGCTAAACTCAAATTGAACCTTTCTTTCTACACTTCTCAACACTCCCTCTTAGCAAGAAAGGAATTTTCCAACACCCGTGGAATGTACTATAGCACTAACTCTCACTTTTGTTGCTGCTACTACAACAACTAAAACTAAGAAGCATCCAAAAAGAACATTGAATCAACAGTGTCTCTGCAATTGTCTACTAAGAAGATTGTGTTGTTGTTGACTCTACTATTGAGCCTCCTTCTCTGTTGTCATAATTTATCTGCACTCCTCAGTATCTGACCGATATTGATCCTCCTGCTACTGAATAATGTGGGCCCTTGTAGCAAGGTAATGATCCATGAGGAGAACACCTTAATGGACCTTTCCCAAATTTGTACAACTCTGGGACTAAGGATCTACATCGCCCCAACTCACTCTTGGGGATATAGTTGCATGGATGGTGAAATATGATCTACTGATATTGTTTCTATTGTTGCTGTATTTTTTATTCTGCATTGTTGTTACAACTACTAAAATAATGAGTTTGATCTCCCCATATCCTGAAGTCCTAACTTCCATAGCGATTCTCTCTCTAAAACTAGACTCCCTCTGAGTCTCGATTTCCCTGTGGGAAATATCTCTACTCCTCAATATGCCAATATCAATGGTTACATGTCCTTTTTGTGTCACTAAATATTGGCTCAATGATCTTCCCACTAGCAACCTTTTAGCTCCATTAATAAGTCTGTACATAGGGTCTTCTAGATCTACCCTGAACTAGGGCTCCATAACTTTGCCCCTAATAGCTCATTAGTTCTTCAATGATCAGTGCACATGAGAACTTCAAGGAATAGTTCTAATGTGATTTCAGGGCTCTAATACCATGCAAAAATTTTAGTGATAGAATTGCAACTACTCAAGAAATTAAATCTAAATCAAGATACATAATTCTCCTCTACTACTTTGCGGAAAGTAATTCACAATTTAGAACAACATGCATCATCAAACAAACAAGTACACAGATGTTTCTAGGGGAAATAAATTGCTAAAAAACCCTTAAGCCCATTTTGCATTAATCAAGTGAATTGAGAACAATTACAATTGTGATCTCTCACTGAGAGGGAAAACTCCAAGAGTAAAGTTATTCTCACTCTACGTGCACTCGCGGTGCATGCACTCACTCTTCCTAGACTCACACTGCCCGCACTTGCTCCTATCCTGAGGATTGATCACCTGACCAATAATCTAAAATGTACACCCAATCTAGTATATAATTAATTGTACAT
This sequence comes from Pinus taeda, assembly GCA_000404065.3. Taxonomy (NCBI): domain Eukaryota; kingdom Viridiplantae; phylum Streptophyta; class Pinopsida; order Pinales; family Pinaceae; genus Pinus; species Pinus taeda. The sequence goes on along the minus strand of APFE031600368.1, from coordinate 8,681 downwards.
TGCCTTGGAATCTACACCATAGCTGAGCAATTCAAATTCCTTATATGCATGGGCTATTTTTTGGCTGATTGATCGGTTAACTCGATGATCTCTGAGTTAGGCTATTGTCCTATTGCACAATTGATCACTGTTAGAACTAGTATAACTAAGTACAACTAAAAATAACTGGACTAGATTGCTATAATTTAGAAATCAACACATACAAACTGAACTCCAAGCCCACTAACTCGAATTTAGTGTTCTAACTGAGTGACAAGAGCCATGTCACCTCAGTGGACTTCCTCCAAGTTGTCTTATGGTGTGAGAATTCACATTTTCTTAATTTGACTAAGGCTAAAGTCAAATTGAGCCTCTCTTGATACACTTCTCAACACTCCCTCTTAGTAAGAAAGGGATTTTCCACCACCACTTTCCATCACCTATGGAATGTACTATAGCATCACCTCTCACTGTTGTTGTTACTAGTGCAACACCTACAACTAATAATCATCCAAAAAAACACTGAATCAACTGTGTTGCTGTAATTGTCTATTGGGAAAATTATGTTGTTGCCAACTCTGCTACTGAGCCTACTGCTCTGTTGTCAACATTTCTATGCACTCCTCGGTATATGAATGAAACTAATCCTCCTGATACTAAATATTGTGAACCTCTATAGAAATGTAATGATCCATGAGGAGAACACCTCAATGGACCCTACCCAAATTTTTGGAACTCTAAGACTAAGGATCTACATCACCATACCTCACTCTTGGAGGTATAGCCACATGCATGGTGAAATATGATCTACTCATATTGTTGCTACTACTGATTTGTTGATGCTTTTGCACTGTTGCTACAACTACTGTAATAAAGTGTTTGATATCCCCATATCATGAAGTATTAACTTCCATAGGGATGCTCCCTCTCAAACTAGACTCCCTCTAAGTCTTGATCTACCTATGGGAAATATCTCTGCTCCTCAATCTACCAATATCAATGATCATAGGTACTTTTTATGTCACTAAAAATTGACTCATTGATCTGCCCACTAGGTGCCTTCTAGCTCCATTAAGAAGTCTACACATAGGGTCTTCTCGATCTGCCCTGAACTAGGGTTCCATAACTCTCCTTCCTAACAACTCATTAATTATTCAATTATCAATATACATGAGGAATTCAAGGACTCGTTCTAATGTGATTTCAGGGCTTTAATACCATGTAGAAATTTTGGTGATAGAAATGCAACTGCTCAAGAAATTAAATCTAAATCAAGAGACACAATTCTACTATACTGCCCTTGGGAAAGTAATTCACAATTTAGAACAACATGCACAAACAAACATCAACAAATACATAGGTACACAAATGTTTCTAAGGGAAAGAAATTATTAAAAGCCCCTTAAGCTCATTTTGCATTAATCAAGTGAATTGAGAAACAATTACAATTCATATCTCTCGCTCTTAGGATAAATTACAAGAGTGAACTTGTTCTCACTCTGCGTGCACTCATTCTTCATGTATTTGCACTACCTGAAATCATGTTGTCTACACTTTCTTTACCTGCACTCGCATTGCCTGCACTTGCTCCTATAACCGAGCGCAATTCCTGAGGATTGATCACCTGACCAATACTCTAAACTATACACTCAATCTAGTATATAATTAATTGTACACTACCTTGGAATCTACACCATAATTGAGAAATTCGAATTCCTTGCATGCATGAACCATTTTTTGGCTGATTGACCAGTTAACTGGATGATCCCTGAGTTAGACTATTATCCCACTTCACAATTGATCTCCAACTCGCTCTAATAACTGTTAGAACTAGTTTAACTTAATACAACTAAAAATAACTGGACTAGATTGCTATAATTTAGCAATCAACACATGCAAACTGGACTCCAATCTCACTAACTCAAATTTAGTGTTCTAACTGGAGTGAAACGAGCAATGTCACCTTAGTTAACTGGCTCCAAGTTGTCTGCTGACGTGGAAATTTGGATTTTCTCAATTTGACTATGGCTAAAGTCAAATTGTGTCTTTCTCGTTACACTTCTCAGCATTAAGAACATCATATTATTTTCTAACTAATATGTGTTTGGCCTCTAGACAAGTAAAACATTTGGTTTGTGACTCTAATATATTATTTTTGGAAGAATATTATAAAAAACCTCTTTTTGTACAAGAGAAACTACAAACAATAGTAACAATGAACTGAAGACTCTAGAAACAAGTTAACATGGAGTTAACTTTAAAGATAATGGAATATAAAATATCGATGAAATATTTATGTCTTTATCATTTTTTACTTTAATTTTGTATATTTAAACTAAGCATAGGTACCAACTACAATGTAGCATCACTTGAGCACATCTTTATTAAAATATTTAATTTACTAACATCAAGCAAGCATAAAAGAACAAAGATAATAAATAATTAATGCATCAAAGACTATTACATTGTTTTTCCTAATGTAATTATCTTATTGTTACAAGATCAGGTATATGCAATTTTAGTTCTTTATTTTTTTTTACTTTAATTTAGCTCTATTTAAACTAAGCGGTATGTACTAGCTACTATATGGAACTTGTTTACATTCCAATCAGTTTACTTTCCAAAGGTTCTTATTAAAATCTAAATAATAGACTTATTTCAACTTTGAGTTGATTAAATATTGACAAAAATTAGATATAATTTTAGAAATGAAATTTATCTCCGTATTTCATAAATTGTAAATTAAAAAAATATGTTAATTTTTTTTTAATGTTTTTATCATATATTTTTCTTGTAAGCATAGTAGGGGTCTTTCATTCACTCATTTTCAAAGTAGGTTACAACCAGAAAAGACATTCCGTGGCCTCAACTTGCCCATTGGGAAACCATGTATGTTGGCCATCAGAACGTATTATAAGCCATCCAAAATCTAAGGTTCTTAAGTCTGTCAAAGTTAGCCTTATAGGCCTGAATTTCTAAAAACCAGTTCACCCTTAACATGCTAACATAAGTACTGATACTCGACATATACATACTCAAAATGTAACAAAATGAAATAACTAAAACTATTCACCAGAGGACTCCACAGGAGTTGGGTGCTTTGCACTGGAACTTGGTAATTTAGATTGAAGAAGGCACAAAATGTGCTTCTCAATATGACCCAGACAGACATTCTGTTGTTGATTTTGGAATTGCACAAGTTGGAATTCTTTCTGAATTTCCTGGAATTAATATAGGATCAACTTTGATAGACCATGTTGCATTCATGATATCTCTTGCTACTATGCTCTTCATCATCCAATAGAGGTAAATTGTCTACCTATACTGGGTGAGACAACCACGAGTATGGCCAGGATCAGGTACCAGTAGGTGACAATCTTCCACCTCAATTTCCTTCTCAACTCATTGGTTAAGGATTGACTCCAAACTTGTTATCATCTGTCTTACCTACTCAGGAGTACCTGTTGTATATGTATGGGCCACATCAATGATGTGTTGGGCATCTAATTTTCTTCCATTTCTCGTCGGCGGCCTCAACGAGGATGCTTATCAACCTCCCCGAGACTCTCTATTCTGACTGCGTCTGCAACCCCCATTTCCAGGCTGGTCGGTGCCCATGGATGGTCTTTCCATCTCTTTCAACCTTTTTTGAGATATATTATAATCAAATATGGAAACCATTGAATGAGTGAATACGCTCGGCTTGTCGATTAGGCGGTCCCTCCTATTATAAACCCCAGGAATACTTACAAATAACATGAGCAAGAAACAAGAAACATTAAACCCAAACAAAGTGAAAATAGAATAGGATGTGCCAACCATCCTCGAGTAGTTCTTTCTTCTCATTACCCATAGTCTTTGCTCAGTCATTTCACAGAGTAAATTAAATCCAGAGAAGGTATGTCTCTGCCATATGACATAACCACCCACCATTGCCTCAACCCCCTTCCCATGTATACAAACACCTATACATTTTAAAACCAACACTGACGAAAAGTAGAGTAATCACAAACCAATTCAACCAAACATGGAAACAACCATTCCACTCGGGTGGTATATTCTTTCCACATAGAGAAGCCCAAATTAAACTGTAGATTCCCATCATCCTTGACAATTAATTGAGCTAACAAATAATATCACATTGATTTTCATTTCAATCTTCAAATGAGGAATAAGTGTCTTGATTGGGTGAGGAATGAGGGTCCTCCTCACTCCTATTTATATCATTCCTTAGGGTGAGATTTAACCTTCTCAAATTGTCTCCTCAATTCAAGGTTGACTTAAAACTTAAGACAAGTTCACCCACATAATCAAATAAAATTTATGTTCACTCTATCCACAATGCCTCTCTTGTGCTACAAGCATCCCCTTGTTCCTTTAAGGGTGCCTTACAATCAAGTGCCAAGTGTCCAAATACATACACGGTTTCACACCTGCAAGCTTGGGTGCAAAGCCGACACGCTTGGGTTCTTAGCCCACAAGTGACTTAGTGGTGCCAATTTCTCCATAACTCTGTAGGCTAGGGTTTGGAGTACCTCCCAAGTTACCAATCTCGGCATGTTCAGTATGTTTAAATTTGATTGGATCCCCCTTACAAAAAGGATTATTTATGTTTTGATAACATTGATTGCATTATTCCTACTACAATTACATCTTGTTTAAAAAAATTATATACTTGGAGATATAGCATGAAATATAAATGGATTATAATTAAGTGAGGATGAGTAAGTGGAATACAAAATGGAATGTCTATACTTATATATCGAACTCGAGATGAGGTATGTTTGCAATTATGAATAATTATTTGTTTTGAATTATGCTTGCCATTACTATTTGTGTCTTTATTTTAACCTTATTCACAACACTTTTTTCCCTTTCAATGGAGGAGAGGACACTACAATAGAGATAATGTGCAAAGGGGAAGATTGCAATTTTTTGTTTGTTGTTGTCTACATGATTTTTGTTGTTTTTGAAGTTCATGCCTTCAAACTCTCTAGTTTGACTTTTATTAGAAATCTAATATTTTATTTTCTATATACTACAGATGGTTGATTCCAGTGAGCAGAATACGTAAAATACAAAATGGATTATCCCCCTTTATATAAAAAATCTCAAAGTCGGGTCTATTTCACATTCTGATTGATTTTTGCATTCAACTCTCCAGTTTAACATGTATAATGATTCTAATATCTTATTATGTATGTGTTGTAGATGGCTTGTTCTAGTGAGCATGAGTAAGTGGAATACAAATTGGAATGTCTACTTATATATCAAACTTGAGATGAGGTATGTATGCAATTATGAATAATTACTTGTTTCAAATTATGCTTGCCATTACTATTTGTTTTTATTTTAACCTTATTCAGATCCCTTTTTCCCCTTTCAGCGGGGGAGATGACACTAAAATAGAGATAATGTGCAAAGGGGAAGTTTGCAATTTTTTGTTTGTCGTTGTCTACATGATTTTTGTTGTTGTTGAAGTTCATGCCTTCAAACTCTCTAGTTTGACTTTTATTAGAAATCTAATGTTTTATTGTGTATCTATTGCAGATGGCATGTTCTAGTGAGCATGAATATGGGAAATACAAAATGGACTCTCCCCTTTTATATAACAATATCAAAATAAGGCGTGTTTATTATTATGATTAATTATTGCATACTATTTAGTTTAACTTATATAATGGTTCTAATAGCTTATTGTGTATCTTTTATAGATGGTTGGTTTAAATGAGCACGGGCGAGTGGAATACAAGAGAGTGTCCATCATTATAAAACAAACTCTAGTGGAGGTGTGTTTCCTATTATGAATAACTATTGGTTCTTAAATATGTTTAACATTACTAATTGTGTGTATATTTTAACCTTATTCAACCCATTTGTTTGCCTTTCAGTGGAGGACAACACATTGCAGGAGAGATGATGTGCAAAGGGGATTTTTGCAATTATTTCTTTCTTGTTGTCAGCATGTTTTGCTTTGTTGAGTTTGAGCATGGCCATGCTATGTTGTACTCCTTTTCCTTTGTTTTGAATTTTTTTCTTGTTTTTTGTAGTTTGGGCTTGGTTTACTTTGTTGTGTGTGTTGTACTCTTGCCTTGTTTTGTTTTTTTTGTTTCTTTAATGTTTCTTGTACTTTTGTCTTGGTTTTATTTGTTGGGTACGGAAATGGAAATGAACGAAGCAAACAGAGAAAATTGAGGTTAATGTTCATAAATGAAGGTGAGTCAAGATACCTACATGCAATGCACTTCAATTAAGACAAAATTGAGGTTATTGCTAAAAAATAAGGTTGAGTAAACATATCTACATGCAATACACTTCAATTAAAAGTATATTTCGCTAATTTCTGGCTCCATTTGTTTGATATTCAAATTATTATGTTTTTTTATCTATGCTCTGATAGTCAACTATATTGATCTTTTTCATGTAGTGAACAACTGCAATCATATGGTTTACAAATGTCAAGTGGTGAAGATGCACTAGACATTCTACAAACATGGCACAAAGGATGGTTGAAGCATACTTTTCTCCTACACAATACTAGTCCTTTAATACACTGAAATATTTGTTAGTCGCACAATGATTTATCATTTTGTCACAGTTTCAAGGTAGTATGATCTTGTTCATTGGCGTGAGGTTCAATATATTTCCTAGAACTTTGATATGAAAGAAATGGAAATGTCACATTGGATTATTTGTCATGATTGTTGGTGTTCAAATATTAGCAAGGGAGGGTAGGTATGTGTATGGTTAATTCATCACTTTTTATATTTATCCTTTAAGCTCCATGGTTTATTCGTGATATGACATATTATATTACTTTGTGCAACGAGTCACTAGAATTGTAGTGTTTGGGAGGGTCGAGTGGAGAAGATAGCTTAGGAAATGTAGATGCAGCGCAGAGGATGGGTGGGTCATGTTGTTTTCCAACAAAATATTGTTATTATTATTTGTTAGTTTGACGTTTTCTCATTCTAGCATGGTTCTCAGGTAGTACCACTTAAATAATGGTTTTACATACACATAAAATGGTATGTTTAAATTTATATGCTAATTTGTTCCACATCACACACACAATCCCACACAACGTTGTACTAGGGATCATGGCCCTCATACAATCACTGATACAAGTAATACAAGCTAGGGTTTGGTTTCAACAAATTTGACCATGATTGAGCCCTTACATATTAGCCTTTATGTCCTCAGATTATGATTGAGCCCTTTTAAATTTGGGCAATTAAAATTTATAATTTGAAAACTTTGAGCATATCTCATGGGTATTGAATTTTGTGATATATGTAAAATAATGAAGCAAAGAGAATAGGAACAAGGCCATTGTGGTGACATCGCAACCTTGTGACACACTTTTATTACCTCATGGGAGAAAGTCATAAAGGGCACATTGATTATAAAACTCCATGGGAAATGTAGTGTAATTTATGTTAGAGCACACTAGAAGGGAACTTGAGTATAATAATTTAATAATATCTTTAATAATCTCATATAGGAAATCCATAGGATATGCATATCACCCAAGGATGGCAGTTTCCTTGGCCTAGATGGGTTAGTAACTAGTGGGAGAATAAATTTGTCACATGCTTACTAGGATGTGAATATAAGAGGGCCTATACAATGCAAACAGTGAGATAAACTTGTTACTTGTGGAGGGAAAGGAGGGAAATAATAACCATACCAAGTATTGGTTTAAAACCTTATCTATTAGAGATTCATCTTATTTTGGAGAAAAACAAATCTTCTTATAGAAGGATTACTAGCTAAATAAGAAAATTAATTGTAACACATGAGAGATCTTGATCTTTTGTTATAGGTACTAAATGGAACATTATTGGAAGTATGCAGGCTAATATGCAAGAGAAGAGAGGCATTGTGTGCCTAAGACTATAAGTAATATAACAATGGTTTTCACATATAAAACTTATGATTTTAGTCTGTAATACTAAATGTGGGTAATATATTTTTTGCAGGAAATTTTGGTCTTATACAAGCAAATTATATAAGGTCCAAAGGTAGCCAAATTGAACATAACATACACAATGATAAAAGGAGAACAATTGAAGAGAACCAAATATTTGATTTAGTTAAGGAAAGGATGAAGACCATTGTTGCAATGAAATACAACACCAAGGTTAGTGTTGCTACAATCAAAGAAGGTCCAATATTGATGAGAACACTAAGGATGGTGTTCTTTCGAGACATAGGGGATTGTTACACCCCCTTTCCATTTCCCAAAAATTTGTGATATATTGAAATGATTGTAATGTTGGGTTACCAAAAAATATATTATGTACTTAAATTTATTATGTGATGTATTGTTCTATTTTATTAATAGCAAATCTAGAGCTAAAGGAAGGGAGCATCCAACAAATCATGATGGCTTGGGGTGGGGGGGAGCTTGACTAGGGAGAAAAAGATATAATGGGGGTGGAAGAAATCCTAGCCTTGCTTGAATAAATAATATTTTCCCTTGATGTGATGGTTGGTGTTAGGTCCTTATAATACTAGTGTTGCCCCCATTAATATTTTAGTTGTATCCCTTATTAATATTATCATGCCCCTGTTATCCCCATATTGTTATTACTGTGCCCCATAGAATCCCTCTATTGTTATTTTTGTGCTTTTATATTATTATTGTTAGGACGGCTTGGTTATATTGTGACCCCTTAGACTCCTATATGTAGAAAGGA
>APFE031600362.1:0-10235 GCA_000404065.3 Pinus taeda | reverse complement strand
GACTTTCTCTCTTTTTGAAGTTTGACATGAAGAGCAGAGGTATGAGGCTTGACAAGGAGGATAATATGACTATTGATGGAGCCATATTAACTGTAGATAGTCATGGTGACAAATTTCAGTGTAACACCATCCCAAAGGATAAGGTCGACGATGGCCTTGCACTTCCAGCCTAAGCTTTTCTATCAGTTGGGCTAATATTAAATTCAATAGTGAATTAAGATAAAATAGGAAAATAACCTTCATTTTCCTAGGCTGGATTTTTACATGAAATCATTTGGACATCTCCCTTCCTTATTTCAGACCTAAAGTATTCATGATTAACCCTTTGTGAGTGGATGTATAGGTTATCATTATGTTAACATCAAGGTACTTTCATGGTTTCCAACTTCAACTATTAACAAAGCCTTCTTTTTCTATTGTTTATGAAGCTTTGGGTGAAGTTTTGAATGCAACTTTTATCATTTTTCCTGTAAGTTCCCATCAAAATCACAATGTTTATAACAAGGTTTAGAAGCTTGACATTGCTGGGAAATGACTATATTATTCTTCCATTTTTTCTTCTTCTTCTTCCATCTTGTCTTAGACTCCCCTTGTTGTTTTATCTTCTTCCATGAACCATTCTACATCTTCTCCTTATCCCCCCTCAATGCACTGAACCTCAACACAAGCCTCATTGGTAATCATTGGCTTGAGGAGCATCACATGCCTTTGAATATGGCCATATAAGTTTCCCAAAGATGTAATAAACACACATGGGATGTTAAGAAAACTTACCTAATTCAATTTCTCTCTTGTGAAATTCAATTGTGTAATCATTCATATTATATCCACTCATACCTAAGATAGAGCCAACATATCCTTTATTCCTCTTCATATCCAATGGGATAGAGCTGTGAATTAGTAATGTCCTTCAACATGTTCTAGTTCATCATGGGTGGTTCAAATTTGAGTCTTCGAGCAACCACATCAAATTCCATCCATATTAAATCATGACCTTCCATCTTTAAATGGAACACCCTCCTCCCACATTTACCCAAGTTAACCAGTTTGTTGGGGTAAACATGTGATGAGAGGCTACTATGATGTAATTCAACTCCCCATGTACTCTTAAGGAATTGGAACTGACAAAAAGAAACCATTATGACCTTCCACACATGCTACAGAACCTTCAGGATCCAACCAACCTTTCCAGTCGACCAACCCCTGAGACAACTTGACCTTTCACTGGTCTGGACCCTCAGTCTCTCCCATGACAAGCCATGCATGCAATTGAGGTCTTCCAGTCACTCCCATAGCAAGGTATGGAAACGACTGTGGACTTTTTCAGCCAATTCTGAGCCGACAACCCCAAATTTTGTGCCACTTTTTCAGGGTCATGACTCAGGCCACTGCCTAGAACTTCATGAAACTTTCAGAAATGATATATTTCATCAAACATGTCACAAATATGTAATGTATAGGTCATAACAACATATTTGAACATAGGGGCTCATAGTTATTTGAGAGTCGTAAAGAAGCAATGTTGCTCTATCATAATAACTGCATTATCATTTATTAGGTAATATGTTCATTGTACATGCATTTGCAAATCAAAACATGATGAGATCCATACATCAAGTCTGTCATATACATACTCATAACTAACATATAACCAATAGAAATAACAAGGATATAACAGCCATAAGAATCACATATGAACCAGTATATTTACACATGAAATACCAAGGAGAAAGAGCTCTTATTATGAATTCATAAGCCAACCAGGTTTGAGACTTCCACAAACCTCCTGACCATAGATTGGATGAATCAAATCCTTCTTTCAGCCAATCACCCCTGTGCCATATTCCAAGCATGAATATGGGACTCACAACAAAACCAATCTAATTTTCCTTAGGCTTTACCGCAATCCCCACCAAATCACTAGGCCCTAAACAAGCATGGATACCACCAGATTTCTCCAACTACACTGTAGGGAATTTGTTTGCCTTGTAGACTCTAGGCTTTACAGTATATATCGCCATTCACCAGTCAAGGATTCCTAGGCCTAATCGAGACTCCACCCTCCAGGCTTTACCGTATATCCCACCATTCATCGGTCGAGGATTCCAGGGCATGATAGAGGGGACACACGTCTAGGCTTTACCGTATATCCCCTCTATTCATCAGTCGAGGATTGCTAGGCCCATCGAGGTACACAAAATTTGGCTTTACCGCACTCCCACCTTCTCTAGTTTAGAGATTCCTAGGCCTTGTGTTCTTCTTCAGAGACCACCTCACTCAGTTTCAAAACCATCGGACAATCCTGCTTAACCAAATAAAAGAGAACCCATCACACCATGACTATCCGGAAATGGAAAGGCAAGGCTGAAAATCACTATCACACTTGGAAAAACCCATGCCAATGATAGCAAGAGAACCAAATACTACCATGCATGCCAAATCTAGCAAGGAAATCACACATGCAAATCGATATCTGCAAGTAATCCTGTTGTAATCGCTTGATCCTTCTCTTCCTTGCTTGATATTTGCTTCCCTCTACCTTCTTTGTCCTTCCTTTGCTTTCCTTGATCCAATGCTAGAGTGCTCCAAGAATTCTTTGTGTCAAGAGTGTGAGAGAGAGAATAGCAAGAGAGAGCTCCAAAAATAAACTCTCAAAAAGGTACTAACTGATCCTCATAAGCCTTTTTATTAATGAGGCCTCTATTTTCTTTAATTTTCAATTATTTCCCTTAATCGTTTTCCTCCTCACATGCAACATGTGACCTTTCACCTTCCTTTTTCTCCTAATTTCCCTTATTTTCATAAGTAAATTGCCAAAAATACCATTTTTCCTTTCCAAAGTCTTTTCCATTGCCTTTGCCAATTTCCTTCGCCATAATAAATCAATGTAACACCCACACTAGGATGTTTTTCCCAACGCTCAGCTTGGAATATGTGTCCCATTACCTTGGTTATGATTTTTCCTTTATTAACTTTATTGCATGGATTTTGATTAGGGTTGTTACAGAGCCCTCCCCATTGGGGGAACACCATCCTCGGTGTTCAATGATACTTGCAACCAACAAGACTGCTAAGAAGCAAATATTGTCCATGGAGATTTATAACTTAGCTCGATGCAATATTTACAATGATCAACTTACTGAGAAGCAAAGCAACAAGACGTATAAAAACATAAAAACCATAACAACATGACACCCATACCACTTATTGGAGCTTTATAACACAACTCATGGTGGTATTTACATCCATATACATATGTACATATACCAAAATATCACACCAAAACATATACCAAAAACATGCAAATAGAGAAGGATACATAGGCCGCATCTGATCCATCATCTCCCATGTAGCTTCATTGGGCCCGAAGTGCTTCCACTGCACTTTTACTTGCTCGATTGCTTGGTTATGGAGCATGATCATCTTTTTATGCAATATACAATGAGGTTCCAGTTGGAATTCTCCATTTGGCTCCACTTGTAATACAGACCAATCGATCACATGATCAACATCTTTAACATACTTCTTAAGCAATGACACATGGAAAACATCCTGGACTTTCACTGTCAGGATCAATGCAAGTCGATAGGCTACTGGTCCAATCCTTTCAAGACTCTTGAAAGGTCCAAAAAACTAAGGTGTCAGCTTGGCACATGATCTAATCCTCAAGGAGCTCTTCTTCGGCTTGATGCGCAAGTATAATGTTCTCCAACTTGAAACTCCTTAAGAAAGCCATTCTGATCTGCATAATTTTTCTGTCTGTCTTGTGATGCCTTTAGATTCTTTTTGATAACCCACATTTCCTGTTCCATGTCTGCCAACATATATGATCCTATCAATACCCTGTTCATTGGATCACTCCTATTGATGGGAGTATTACAACTCTGCCCATATAGTGCCTCAAACAGACTCATTCTTAGTGACTCCTAATACCCATTGTTATAAGAAAACTCAACCAACAGAAGGTACTCCTCCCATATCCTCTGTTGATGCATCACATATGTCCTCAACATGTCCTCCAATATCCTATCGACCCTCTCTATCTGTCCATATATTTGTGGATGATAAGTTGTGGTGAAGGCCTACTATGTCCACAAACCTACAAACAACTCCTTCCAAAACTTGGAAGTGAAATTAGCATCCCTATCTGACATAATCTTCCTTGGAAAACCATGTAACCTCACTACATCTCTGATGAAGAACTGTGCTACATCATTAGCTGAATAAGTAGACTTCACTAGAATGAAGTGTGCTACCTTTGTCGACCTATCCACCATAACTATGATGGAATCATGTTGTCTAGATTTCCTCGACAAACCTATGATGAAATCCATGGAAAAGACCTCCCATTTCCATTCTTGAACCGATATCGACTGTAGTAGTCCACCTAGATGCTTACATTCTTCTTTCACCTACTGAAAATCAAACATCTAGCCACAAAATTTTTCGCTTTCTTCTTCAGATTTGACCAATGATAAAACTTCTTCACTGTTGTTAATGTCTTCTGGTATCCTGGGTGATCTGAATACAATTTTGCATGAAACTCTCACAAGATAGTCTTCTTGAGCTCATTGTTGTCTGACACATATATCCTGTCCCTAAATCTGACCAAACCATCTGTTGTAAGACAATAGTCCAAATCATGCTCACTTGTAACCTACTGCAACCTGTGCATAAGCTCCATGTACCTATCATCCTGTTGTCCTACCTGTAAGATCTGATCCTGTAAGTTTGTCCCATAAGAGCTCATAGCTGCTATATGATTCACTTGTACTCTCCTGCTAAGAGCATATGTAACCTTGTTCTCCTTACCCTTGATGTACTTGATCTCAAAGTCAAACTCACTAATCATGGCCAACCATCTAGCTTGCCTAACATTCAGATTCAATTGGTTAAACAAGTATCTCAATCCATTATGATCAATCATCAATACAAACCTTCTGCCAGGAAGATAGTGTCTCCACATCTTCAATGCATGGATGATCACTACCAACTCAAGATCATGTGTCAGATAATTCTGCTCATGTTAATTTAGTTTTTGTGACTCATATCAAACTACATGTCCTTCCTGCATTAAGACTCCAACAAGTCCTCTCTTGAAAGCGTCTATACACACCAGAAACTCTTTGTTCGGATCTGAAATCTTTGACATTGGAGCATTTATAAACAACCGCTTCAATTGCTCAAAACTTACTACACATTCCTTTGTCCATTCAAATTTCTTACCTTGCCTCTGCAATGACGTAATAGGATATGTAATGCGAGAGAAGTTCCTAATGAACCTCCTATAATAACCTGCTAGCCCCATAAATGATCTTACCTCATCCACATTTCTAGGATATTCCCACTCCATGATAGATGTTATCTTCTCTGGATCTAATGCTATGCCTTCCTTGGAAACAACATGTCCCAAGTAATATACCTATGTTTGAAAGAAATTGCATTTGCTAAGCTTAACATACAATTGATGTTCCCTCAGTAATCTCAACACTACTGCTAAGTGCTCGACATGCTCTTCCTCATTTTTAAAATATATCAAGATGTCATCAATGAATATAATAACAAACTTGTCGAGATAAGGACGCAATACACTATTCATCAAGCACATAAAAGTAGCTAGAGCTTTAATCAAATTAAATGGAGCTACAACAAACTCATAATGCCCATACTTGGTCCGGAAAGTTGTCTTGTAAATATTCTCTTCTTTAATGCGTACCTGATGATATCGATATATTAGATTGATCTTGAGAACACTGTTGCTCCCTTCAACTAATCAAACAAGTCATTAATCCTTGGAAATAGATACCTATTCTTGATAGTTACCTTGTTCAACTATCTATAATCAATGCACAATTTGAGAGTACCATCCTTCTTCTTCACAAACAATACCCGTGCACCCCATGGTGATACACTTGGCCTAATGTATCATTTTTCAAGAATTTCCTTCAACTACAACTTCAACTCTACTAACTCTGGAGTTCTCATCCTATATGGTGTCACTGATGTTGGTGTTGCCCGTGGTACCAACTTGATGGAAAATTCCACTTCTCTGTGAGGTGACAACTCTAAAATCCCTATGGGAAATACATCCTGAAACTACTACAAGGTTGGATACCTGCGCATTACCTCAGCGTCCTCAACATCCTTACCTTTGTCACTAGAAATGTGTACTACAAATAAAACACACCCTTTTATATGACTACACTTTGCTTGCATAACTGTTATCGTTCTAACTGATGTTGCCTTCTTCTTACCCTACAATACTATGTATTCTCCATTGTCATCCAAGCACTCAATGGCCTTGTCATAACAATCTACTTTGGTCCTATGAAGATACAACCTGTCCATACCCAAAAACATACTATATGATCCCAATGAAAATACATTCAAATGTGTTGAGGTAGACATACCATTCAACTCGAATACACAAACTCTTACCCAGTGATACTCTCTCTTCTTTGTACCTATAGACAACTACACTAACCAGGATTTTGCATGCACTTCTTTATTCAAACCACATTTATACACGAGGTCAGGACTAACGTAACTATAATTAGATCCAGTGTCAATCAAAATAGAAACAACTTGATCATAAAGCTTATCGTCCATCTCGATAACAGTTTCCTGGTGATCCACTTGCTTGTTATCCAATGTTGCATAGATACGAGGAATACTCTTTCAACCATCCCCAACAATTCTTGCTTCTTGTGCACTATAAATATGAGGACTGCCACCTTGAATATGTAGAAAATCCCTCTTAAGATGCTCCTTACCACATGTCCAACACTGCAACCTTCATGTACCATCACCTTTATTTTGCTTCCCTTCATGTTCTGACCCATTAAACTTCTTGTAAAGTGCATCAATTTCTTTCTCACCTACGTCCTAAGGCCTTGTTATTTTTGGCTTCCATTTACCTTTAGCTTTATCTTCCCCTTTCCAACCTTGCTGAGATTTTGTCTTGCATTTTAATTGCTCATAACAATGCTTCAATTTCCCAATGAATTTTTCAAATGACCAAGGCTCATCATACTCAATCCAATCTCTAAATTCTAATGTAAATCCACTAGCAAACCTCTAAAATTTGGCCTTCTCAGCCTTAATATATGGTACATACCTCAATAAATCTAGTAACTTAGTCGTGTACTCCTCATCTGTCATCGATCCCATATTTAGCTCATAAAATTCCTTAGCTTTGTTGTCGTAGTACCTTTCTGACAAGTATTTCTTCCTGAAAAGTCTATTGAACTCATGCCAACTTAACTCTTCTGTCCCAATGTCTCTAACCTTCTTCACATATTCCCACAAGATGTCTACTTTCCCTTTAAGGCTCAAGATAACTATTATGGCCTTCATATTCTCTGTGTACTCATGCAACTCAAAGAAATTTTTCATCCCAAGTAACCATGCCTCTACATCCTCTGGATTCTTCAAATCTCCATCAAAGGTAGGTGGCTTTGCTTTCTTACACTCATTTGGAAAATATCCCCTATCACTCCTCTTGTAAGGATGATAATGATGATGATCATAGTGCCTATCAAAACCAGAAATAGAATAAAACCTGTGTCCATCGCCTCTCCTATCAGTGGTATCCAAGAGTCTGCCATCTCTAATCATGTCATCCTTATCTGACCTATTCCCACTATGAGATCTACTGCCATATGCCCCATTAGTCTTGTCCTCCTACCCATGGTTGATCCAAAGCGGTTCCTGTCTGTTGGGTTGTGTTATATTCTTTCCACATAGTTAACAGGGGGTTTGAGGGGTACCCGTAACCCACTTTATGGGGTTCAGGGCAGCGCCCTGGAAAATTTTGGTTTTGGACACTATGTTAAGTTGGGCGGACCCACCTATGATTTTGTTCAGATTTTCGCACATGTTTTTTGGACGCGATGGTTTTTCGATCCATGGTATTGGATGCTTCGACATGTGTAAATATGTATTGTAACATTGAAAGGAACATAATGAAAAATCAAGCTGGTAGTCCCGGTTTTGGGATCCAATGGGAAATCTCTGTGTATATAAGTTTTATGTGTTATGCTCTCGCATTGTTTGTTTTTCTGTGATTTAGAATTCGTATGCAGGTAATTTCTGTACGGGGTTAAAACCTACATTTGGTATCAGGGCTGTTTTGGCTTCAAGGGGACGCCTTTGTTGTTGAGGGGTTTCGCTCGGGCCTGTGGTAGACCCTGTTCAGTGGGAGATCTGCGAGATCGATTCTGGTGGTGAAAGAAGATGGCGAGAAGCGGAAAGATAGAGATTGAGAAGTTCAATGGTCAGAGTTTTGAGTTGTGGAAACTCAAGATGGAGGATCTGTTGGTGGATAAAGATCAGTGGATCGTGGTAGATCCGGGTACTAAACCAACGGAGTGACCGATGAAGAATGGAAGAAGTTGGATCGGAAGGCAAAGAGCACAATACGATTATGTGTCTCAGATTAGTATTGCGGAATTGATCAGGGGAAGCTACGGAAGAAGGCTCTTGGGACATTAGGGACATTGTAACCAACTAAGTCTTCTGGTGAAATAACTAATTCATGTGGAAAAAGCTGTATAACCTGAGGATGAAAGATGGAGACTCGGTGACAGAGCATCTGAATGCATTTAATATTGTGGTAAGTCAGTTTCATCTGTTGATATTAAAATTTCAGATGAAGATAAGTGCATCAGTTTGTTGTGTTCTCTACCAGATTCGTGGGATAGTCTGGTTATTGCAATAGGTAGCAATGCAACTGCTTTGCAGTTTGATGAAATATTCTCAGCCTTGCTGACGGAGGAGATGAGACGGAAAAATATGGACAACCAGAATGGTGATGCCTTGTCTGTACGAGGACGGTCCCAGAACAGAAACAAAAATAAGTCATCGAGTGGGAGATCTAAATCTAGAGGGAGATCTAAATCTCCAGGAAAACCTACAAAGGTGGTGCTGGAAATGCGGAAAGGAAGGGCACTTCAGAAGGGAGTGTAAATCTAATCTCCTGATAAAGGAAAGGGATCTGATGATGCTCCTTCTGTAGAGGCGAAAACCACCTCAGATGAAGGTGGGGATGTGTACTTGCCTTCTTCAAGTACACAAGTAGATCACGAGGCCTGGTTGATTGACTCAGGTGCATCCTTTCACTTCACTCCCCATAGAGAGTGGTTCTGCGAGTATGAGAAATACGATGGTGGTGATATCTTCTTAGGATATGATAGGAAGGCTAGAATCATTGTTCGCGGAAAAGTAAAGTTGAAGTTGCAAGGTGGAAGGGTTAGAACCCTTCCGGGTGTTCTGCATATTCCTGCATTGGCCAGAAATCTGATTTTTGTAAGCAAGTTGGATGATGCAGGTGTAAAGACAGTGTTCGAGAAGGATACCTGCAAGATGGTCCGAGGAGCACTGGTATTGATGCGGGGAGTTCGGATTGGAACTCTGTACAAGCTGCAAGGTAGCACTGTTGTTGACGGGTGCAATAGTTCTATGGTTCCTGAAAATGGAGCTGAAAATCTAGTGGTCTCTGGAGAGAAGACCATGCTGTGGCATCAAAGGCTTGGACATATTGGAGAGAAGGGCCTTTGAATACTTCATGGTAAAGGTATGGTAGAAGGTATGAGTAATAGCTCTCTGGATTTTGATTTCTGTGAAAATTGTGTATATGGGAAGCAGAATCGGGTGAGTTTCACCTCTGGTGGTAAGAGGACGAAACAAATATTAGAGCTTGTGCACAGTGATGTGTTTGGACCTGTGAAAGTTCCATCACTGGGTAAGTCTGTGTACTATGTATCATTTATAGATGACTTCTCAGGAATACATGGATATATTTCCTTAAGAAGAAATCTGAAGTCTTTGACAGGTTTAAAGAATTTAAGGCTTTGGTGGAAAATCAGACAGAGAAGAAGATAAGGTTACTGAGGACAGATAATGGTGGAGAATTCTGCAGCAAGGAATTTGAAGAATTTTGTAATAAGTGTGGTATAGCACGGCAGAAGACTACTCCATATACACCTCAGAAAAATGGAGTCGCAGAAGAATGAACAAGACGTTGATGGAAAGGGCAAGAAGCATGCTCAGTGGTGCCGGGTTAGGACAGGAATTCTGGGCAGAGGCGGTGGATACTGCATGTTAGTTGGTCAACAGGTCACCTTCATCAGCGTTGGAGGATAAGACTCCACAAGAAGTATGGACTGGTAAGAAACCCTCTCTTTCACATCTGAGGGTATTTGGAAGTGATGCATATGTACATGTTCCAAAGGAGA
>APFE031600359.1:0-48917 GCA_000404065.3 Pinus taeda | reverse complement strand
AACTACATTTCGTCGTCTTTCTATCTAATGCGTAGAGAGAAAGTTATGACGATTTTCCCCATGTCACCTGTTTTGCATGTAATTCAAGATTCTGCAAAAGGACCAACTTCCTCAGTTCATATCTCTGAAAATATAGCGCAAAAAGATCTAAAATTCAGACATGAGATTCAGTGTGATATATTCTCAAATGGGTTTTTTTAGCTTCTAAAACATCGCAGAAAAAAAGGTTATAGAGAAAATGCCACTATGACCTGTTTGGAGCAGCGAAACCCTAGAATCCAAAGCTCTCATACCAAATGTAATGAAACCAACTCAGGAAAAGATAGAAAAGATAGATCAACGCCTTAGAATTCAGCCTCTTTGAGGGGGAAACCTGCTTTACATTACATAGATGAACAATTCTTCGATGATTCAAATGATAAAACCTCTTTTCTATATATAGGAGTCTAAGGAGTCACAATATAACCGAGCCGAGCTAACAATAATAACATAACGCCACAAAAATAACAATAGAGGGATTCTATGGGGCACAGTAATAACGATATGGGGAAAATAGGGGCACAACAATATTCATAAGGTGTACAACCACAATAGTAATGGGGTAATCACTAGTATTATAGGGACCCAACATTGTGACATTCACAAGAGGAAGGAAAAAACTTTATGATATACAATTCTCAAGTTAGATTCCGAGTGAGTAAGACAACAATAACAAGATACGACAATAATAAAAAGTGAATATAAGGAAGGTATAAATATTGTATAAAATAAAATAAAGACATTGGTTTTAAAACAAAACTACGCT
Organism: Pinus taeda; assembly: GCA_000404065.3. Taxonomy (NCBI): domain Eukaryota; kingdom Viridiplantae; phylum Streptophyta; class Pinopsida; order Pinales; family Pinaceae; genus Pinus; species Pinus taeda. The sequence continues at coordinate 48,112 of APFE031600359.1, read as the reverse complement.
CACATTAGATGAAAACATGTGTAGGAGGAGGAGGCACGTTGGTTCCCCTCTATGCTGAAAAACGGTTAATATTGTATATCCAGACTAAAATTCACGTAAGAATAGAACATTTGGATTTAGAGAACATCATACACTGTTAGTAAGTCACAAATGCATTAACATAGTAGGATTAAAATCTACATTCTGTTCAGATGAAAACATGTAAAGAAGGTGTAGGCATGTTCATTACACTCTATGCTGAAAAATAGTTAATATTATATATCATGACAGAAATTCATGCAAGAGTAAAATGTCAGGATTTAGAGAAAAAAATACATTGTTGAGAGTCACAAATGTATCAACATATTCACATTAAAAAGTGTGCTCTAGTTAGACGAAAACATGTGCAGTAAATATTATATATCGGGACTGAGATTCACGCAAGAGTAAAATGTGAGCATGTTAGAGAACAACATACACTGTTAGGAATACACGAATGTTTTAACATAGAAACATAACACCTAATTTTATAATCAGTGTAAAACATGAATTGTATTAACGAAGGATAAATTTTCAATCGTAAATAACTCAGGATAACTCTTTCAATAATTGTGTTGATAATATCGATATCGGAACACAACACCAAGTGATTTAAAGTCTAAATGAGATCAAGCCTCACATTTAATTGACTATAATTCCAATTCATAATAATAGATAAAACAAAATAAACAAACGAGAATCATGAGGAATAATCTTCAAAATTAGTAATGAAAGTTGTGTATCATATACAAGCAATTTTAGTATCTACAAAGGTTCTTCCACACTACCAACCACCCACTCTCAAATGAGAAAACAAGGGTTTTATACAAATGTATTGATAATTATTTTAAGTAAATGTCTATTAAACAAATATATATTTCATAAATATTTACAAATAGTTTAACCTCTTTCATAAATGTTTTAAAATAGTAATTTTCCCCCTAAACATAGGACCTCCATGCACATGGGCTTGAATGGATGTAACTTTATGCTAATATAGTCTTCCATAATCATAGTTTATCTGAAATACAATCCTCCCCTAATGAATAAACTGTGTGACATGAAACTCGGAGTTAGTTTATGAAGTAATTAAATAACAAATTGTAAATGAGATAAACATATTTCTCTTATCTTATTCCCAAATTTTTTTTGCATAGTAATGGAAGAAAAAAAGAAGTCCTAAAATATAATTAAACCCTATTTAAATTCTCATAAATCTTGTGAAATCTATTTGGAACCATTTCCAACTAAAAGGAGTCAATTAATTTGTGTGCATCCAAATTTATGAAATTAATTTACTCGTGGCTTTCAGAGTAAACCACTGTAAATCCTCGTCAACTTGTAAATAAAGCTCTAGTTTCTAAAATATATTTCACATGTATGAATTGAGGCATGTAAATATAAACCATTAACTATAACATTAACGAAAATATGTTGAGAAATGAATTTTTGGTGAAGAAAACCCTAAACAAATTTAAGGTGAAGAAAACCCTAAATTTTTTATGTTGCTCTATAAATATTTTTTAGTTAGGAATTAATTTAGTAGTATTTAACTACTTCAATTACCATCATGACTTACTCGCAAATTCATATCTCTTGAGGTAGGAATTGTACATTAACATAGCCAAAAAAATTCCTAAAAGTAACATTTCTTTTCCATTTTTCCCAAGGGCCAATAAAATAACATTTTTTCCTCAAGCACCTCTTCCTAATGCCACCTTATACCTTTCCCAACCCATTTTCAAGAATATTAAGCATCGCTAAATAAGCTTAGGGGAAATTTAGGGTGAGGGTTAAAAGAATTCAAGTCACTTCAACGCATTTTGTAAGTTAAACCCTACATCCTCACTCATTAAACCCTAATTTAACTCATCTACTATATTTCAAAGATTTTAGACAATAATTTACCATTGTAGTATGTTTCCTCTATGATAGACTCAAGCTTAATGAAATATTTTTAAATGTGGCCTATTGGTGTCGAATGTCTTAACATATTCCATATTATAGGGGCAAGAATGTCTCACTTAAGACACACAATAATTCCCATTAATAAAGTGTAACATTTAAAAAATTTAGTGGGGATCACATTCATTATGATATTATTAGAATCCATTTAAAGTCCAACAAAAGCACTTTGGGCCTCATGAAGCTACATGGGAGATGTGAGATCATATGTAGGTTATGTATCATTCCTTATTTGCTAGTTCAGCACATGTTTTCGTATATGTCTTTAGTTTATGATTTTGGTACATGCTTTCATGATGGTTGGTATATGTACCTATGTATATGGATGTAAATACTACCATGAGCTATGTTATATAGATCTAATAAGTTGTATGGGTCTGATGTCATTATGATGTTATACTTGTTATGTTGTCATGTTGCTTTGGTTCTTAGCATTACGATCATTATAAATACTACAACAAGCTAAGTACTAAAGATCCATGTGTAGTATGTTTTTCTTACAGTAGCCTTGTTGGTTGTAAGTGTTGTTGAACATTGAGGATAGTGTTCCCCCGAGGGAGAGGGTTTTGTAACAACCCTCATGAAAATTCCATGTAATAAAAGTTAATAAAGGAAAAATAATCATGGTTGATGGAAGACTTATTCCAGGTTTAATGTTGGCAAAAGCATGGTGATGGGGATGAGTGGTGATTAATTAATGGCTAAGGAAATTGGCAAAGGTAATGGAAAATGCTTTGGGAAGGGAAAATGGAATTTTGGCACATTTATTTATAAAAAATAATGGAAATTAGGAGAATAGCAAGGTGAAAGGTCGCATGTTGCATGTGAGGAGGAAAATGAAGGAAAATAATGGAAAATGAAGAAAATAGAGGCCTCATTATTAAAAAGGCTTCTCAAGATCAATTGACAAATTTTTATGAGTTCAATTTTCGAGTTCTCCCTCTATTTTCTCTTCTCATACTCTTGGACACTTAGAGTTTTGTTGGAGAAATATTGTAGGTGTGTGGCATACTTGGATTTTTGGTGCAATAGGTTAATGGAATAGTAGGAAAGCACAAGATTCCATCGGGATCAGCAGCTACAATGAATTTTTCTTGCAGGTACCAATTTTTATGTATCTTTTCCTCACTAGTTTTGGCATGCATGACATGTGCATGTGGTTTATAGGTCATGATTTTTCATTGTCATGGAGGATTCCTTGGATTGATAGTGGATTTTCCTAGCCTTTCCATATCCTAGATATCCATGGTGTTGTGGGCTCATTTCCTTAACTTTCAGTTGGCTCTCATGTTTCCTTTAGCTTGCGTTGAATTACTAGTTCCTCGAAGCCCTAGTTGGACAAATGCTCTCAAAGAGCTGTAACATCTTGGGTTGAGTTACTAGTCATGGAAGCCTTGCTTGGAAAAATGATCTCAAACCCCTTCGTGGGTTGATTTACTAGTCCTCGAAGCCTTGGTTGGACAAACACTCTCGAAGCCAAGAGTAAGTTGTGGGTTAAACTACTAGTTTTGGAAGCATGGGTTGGAACAAACACTCTGGAGCCCTAGAAGGCTTGGGTAGAGACCAATCTTGTGATGGTTTTGTGATGTTTGATCATGAGGTGGAATCACTATTTGATGGGTTGAGGTGGTTTGGCCTTTGTGAGCCCTCGATGTTTTTGATCGATTTATTTCATAATATCGCACATGCTTGCTTGGAATATGTAATGGGGGTGACTCCCTAAAGAGACATTTTGTCCACCCATGTCTATGTTCGGGTGGTTCGTAGAAGTCCCGAACCTCTTTAGTGTTTGCATCATTAATATGAGGTTATTTCTCCTTGTTAATTCATGAGTATTATAATGGTTGGTTGTTGTTTCCTTTGTATTTTTGTTGTTATTATCTTGGTTATGGACATGTATTATGGAAATGGCTATGTATGGATCCCATTATGTTTTTACTTATAAATGAATGAACAATGTATCTATGGCGTAAAGGATGAAATTCTAGCTAATGTGTTAAGGCATAAATGTTTCTTAGTGATTTTGAGATGAGTATGAGACCCCTATGCCATATGTGTTGTTTAAACCTCTAGATTTCATAATTTTGACATGTTTGATGGAATTCCTCTCATGAAAACTAGGGGTCGGGTCAATTCCTTCCTCACGTAATTGAATTTATATATTTTTTGTTGTTGTTATCTTGCATTCCTAAATGTGTCATTGAGTTTTGGGCAGTGAACTCGGCTCTCGACCTGAACAATTCACTCAAATATCAGTGACGCACACAAAAAAATGGGCAAAATACTCCCTAGATGCATTCATACCCACATTCTCCAAGTGTGAGAGTCTCCTGAGCACATGCTTGTCCATATCAAGGGAGCTTCAAGGGGTTTAATGGTAAAAAAAACTCTTTCGAATATAAGGTCTAGCTACTTGAGAGGTTGGGATGGTTCCTCAGTTGTTGATGCGAAATGTGGGTATGGTGTCATTTCGTAGGTTCGAGCTGCTTAAGATGTCTTAGGAGTTCGAATTAAATCATAGAAAGATGTGGGACGAGGGTGTTATAGGTTGTTTTTAAATTTAGCTTTCCGAGTTTAACCATCCACTCCCTATCTCTTAAGAGATTAGGTTCTAAAAACAATCTTTACTCTTGATGACTCTAGCTGAACAGAATATATCACCTCTATCCATAAACTAGTTTGAAAGAAATCATATTTAGAGATGCTTGATAACTTTTATTATATGCAAACTTTACCAAAGGTAAGTAATCATGCCATTTAGTGGGTAGGTACCTTGCATAAATACAAAACATATCTCTAAGGATTTGATTATTTCCTTCAATCTGTCCATCTCTTTGAGGATGTTAGGAAATACTAAAATTTAATATCTCTTTGAGTATGTTAGGAAATACTAAAATTTAATTGAGTGTGTGACGTTGTAAAAACTTCCCTCTAAAAATTTGAAGTGAAATTTGCATCTTTGTGAGAAATGATTGTTTTTAGTACTCCATAGAGTTTGAATATTTCCTTCATGAATACTTTAGATAAATTTCCATCTTTAACATTCTTGGACAAGAATGGGCTCCTTTACTTATTTTATCAACCCCAACCACGATAGAATCATGTTCCCTTATGGTTCTAGGTAACCCTATTATTAAATCTAAGGAAATAACATCCCATCTTCATTCAAGGATAGGCACGAAATTTAATAGTCTCTTAGGGTGTTGTTGTTTTACCTTAACTTTTTGACACTCAAAACATTTAGTTAAGTACCTTGCTACATATGCCTTCATCCTTTGGCCAATAAAATTCCTTTCTAAGTGTTGTTATAAGATTTTGGTAACCTGTGTAAGTGAAAATGACCTCTTATGATTCTCATCTAGAATCACTTGCTTGAGCCTCTACACATTTGAAATATAAAGTCCACATTTAAATGTGAGCATACCGTAGTAATTTGGAGGATAGTATGGTTCTCCTTTTGGAGAATTTTCATTCAACATTTTTTCTTATATCTCTCTATATTCTACATATTCTTAGGTTGTTGCATTAACATGTTTAATGATATCCATTTTGATACTACTAGTATTAATTCTACAAATATAATTCATACCTCTACAAAGTGCATTCCATATTTTGTTTTCCTTCCATTTTATATGTTTTATCTCAAAATAAAATTCATTAAGGAATGACATCCACCTTTCATGTCTTGCATTTAAATTTAGCTGACTAAAAAAAAATTTAGACTAATATTATTAGTTATTAACATGAATTTCTTAACTAAAAATAATGCCTTCACATTTTTGAAAGCATGAATTAATGTAGCTAACTCTAAGTCATAAGGGACATAGTTCTTTTCATGCTCCTTCAATTTTCTAGACTCATAGGTAATAATATAATTGTCTTGCATTAACAATCCTAACCTCTCTAAATAAGAATTTGTACACGATACTTAGTCTTTATTGGGATCAAAAGTTTTAATTATGGGATCTACAATCAGCAAATAGTTCAATCAACCAAAACTCTCTTGAGTACATATAAATTTAACTCCCTTCTTTTATAGGGATGTTATTGGATAGGCCAAGTTATAAAAACCATTTATGAACCTATGATAATAGCATTTGTTTCCCATAAATGATTGAGTATTTCCCAAGTCCTTAGTAACTAACCAATCAAGGACTTATTTGAATTTTTCGAGGTCTATTGCAATTCCTTCATTAGATATTACATGACCCAGAAACTGAATGTAATTTTGATAAAACTCACATTTACTAAATTTTACATACAAATTATGCTCTCTAAGTTTCTTTAGCACTATTCTTAATAATTGTTGATGTTGCTAGCTTTTTTGGATTTTGGAAACTAAAAATTACTTCAAGCTACATGTGTATGTGAACAAAATGCCAGGTTGGTTTTTTTAGTCTAAAAGGAAAGGATAATATATGGTGGGAGGATTTCAAGAATATAAAATGAATCAACGAGAGAGAGCTAGCATGGAGAGTGTTTGAAAAGTACTTTCAAGGGAAGTACTTGTGTGAAAAATATTATGAAACTAAAGGGAAGGAGTTATATGAACACAAACTTTGGTAGATGACACCTGAAGATTACACCAACAAATTCTTGGAGTTGCTAAGGTATGTAAGGTACATTAAGGATCAAAAGACCAAGATCTAGAGGTATCTCACCCCTTCACAACAAGGATATTGAGAAAAAATAGAATAAGATGAATCCAATAGGGGGAGGTTGTTCTAAATACTAAACACTTTTATGAATAGTCTAAGCATAAGGCCTAAGTCTTGGCTAACTTGAATAATAAAGGAAAAAGAGGAAGGTAGAGAACTTGACCATATAAGAAAGGAATAGAGGGTGGAAGGTTTAATAACTTCACTAGAAGTGAACAACATAAAAAATCTATAGTTAGTAGAAAGGAGCCTATTGGTGTTAGTGTGGAGAAAACCATTTGAGGAGAAAACCATTTTATTTAAACGTATAATCTCGACGTAAATGAAAAAACGAAATCGTGTTTCAAGTGAAGGGAATCTTCAATATTAATTTCGTTTACTTTGACAATGAAATCTTCCAAATTTCAACGGGAATGAATTGTGTTTTGTAAGTGTTAAGCTTAAATTTCATATACTTTCATATTTCCATTGAAAAATCCAACTTAAACGAAACTTAATTTTCATTTGAGATATTTCAACATTAATTTCTTTGGGAGTTGTGACTGACTTCAACCGTAATGGACATATGTCGAAGTCTCATCCAACATCAGTATGTGCTGATTACCAGCAGTTACGTTTATGTAGACTATATTTTCATTTTTATATTTTACTACATCAGAAAAATAATTCACAACTTCAATAATAATATACATTGCTCATATTTGTAATTAATTATGAATTTAAGTGAATATCGTAGGTGTTTATTATAATTTAGCTATAGAATAAATTACAAATTTTAATGTTATATTAGGATAAATAATAAAAATTTGGACTTCCAATTTAAAGGGTGAAGTTATTAAAATTTTGTTTTGGTGTTAGTTTTTTTTTTTTTGTTAAATTGTGTATTTTTCTAGGTTGAGGGGATAGAATTAACCCTAAGATCATTTGATTCTAGCATGTCTCCTCCTAATAGCACCTGAGCAACCATATCCTTGCAATTCTTTCTTTGAGGTTTGATCCTATGTAGGGTTGCTAAGGAGGTCCATCCTCAAAGGGTTGTGCTAGTGGAACTTGACTCATGTTGTTTAATTTATATAACTAAATTACTTTATATTTAATTAATTATTTTTTATATTTATAATTTAATTCATCAAAATTTATTGCCTTCACAATTAATCTACCCCCTTAATTAGATCCTCATCCACATTAAGTTGAAATAGGAAGCATGGAAATTAAGTTTGATAGTGATCCTTGTATTTTAGAAATTCCTTATCCTATCTTCTGTAGTGTAGAGATTCATATATAATGGAATTTTAGTCATTAATTAACATTTAATTTAAATAGTCCATGGATGGGGTCTTCTACAAAGGGTGATGAGTGCATTGTTAAGGCACTTCTTGATGTTAGGTCACTAGTTCAACTCCCTGCCTTATTCATGTGTTATTCTATGACATGACAATGATGTAGCCTCACCAATACTAAACTTTTAATGTAGTTTAAAAATTTTATGGGTGATGTTGGTGTTAATAAATTTAATTATAAGAAATTTCACCAATTTTTGTTTACAAAATACGAAATTCAAGTTATTTAAATATTTATAATATTGATGATGATGATGAGTAATGTCCACTAAGACCAATGCTCTCTATGGGACCTCCAAAAAAAATCATCTTAAATGTTAGGTCCCTGTACTACTAGTGTAACACCTTATTGTTATTAGTTCAACCCCCTTATTGTATTGTTCTTCCCATGTAGCCCCATATTTTCATTATTGTGCCCCATAGAAGCTCACTATTGTTATTGTTGTTCCCTTACAATATTATTGTTATATCCACACTCATTATATTGTGACCCCTTAGACTCCTATATATAGAAATGAGGTCTTGTCATTTGTATCATTCAAGAATTGTTCATTTCTGTAATGTGAAGGAGGTTTCCCAAGGAGGCATATTTTGAAGTTGTTAATCTATCTCTTCTTCTATTTGTGAGATTGTTGCTTAATATTTGGTATCAAAGCTTTTGATGCTAGGGTTTCATTGCTTCAAAGTGGTCATCGTGAAATTTTCACTATAACTTTTTTTATGTGAAGCTTCACAAGCTAAAATTAAAAACCATTTGAGTTGAAATCTCGATGAACCTTGTGTCCTAATTTTTTATCTTGTCTCACTATATTTTCGAAGATATGAACTAAGGAAGTTAGGGCTTTTGTAGGCTTCTCAATTCCATCTCAAAGAGGTGACCTTGGGAAAATCATCATAACTTTCTCTCTTATCATTAGATTCAAATTTCATAAAATGTAAAAGGAGGAGGAGACACTACAGTTTTTTTGGTAGATTTTTCAAGGTCAAAGGTTGAAATAGTGACATGTGGAACTTGGCACAAGTTCTCTCTACATAACGATTCTATAATCACGCCATCGTGGAAGATTGGACATAACTCCTTCTTGAAGAATTAAAATATACATCATACTTTTTGGGTTGGAAAGAGGATTCATAAGGCTACCACAGGAAAAAATTTCACACCTTGGGAGTCTGAAATTATCGAGATACAACAGATTCAATATTGAGCTCCTAAAACCAAGAAAAAAGAATGACTCCAATCAAGAAAATAGAAATACCTAGTAAGCAAGATTGGAGGGATGATTTGAAGAATGTGATCGAAGCTATGATCAATAAGATCAATGATATAGAAGAAAAATTGAATGGAAATATGGAATATTTGAAGAAAGACATGGAAGGTTTGAAGGAAGTTAGGACAAACTCACTACAAGTAAGGCTTCCTAATGGCGAAAAGGTAGTAGAGGAAACTCGTGATGAGAACAAAATAAATGTTGGTCATGATTTCATAGAACCTAATGTTGAATAGAAGACCCAACATATTCCAAATATCGATATGAGTAAGTTTGATGAAAAGGATCTCGTAACATGGATACTACATATGGAGCAATGCCTTGATCTACATAATGTGCAACTGTTACAAAAGTTACATATTACATCTCTATATTTAGAATTGAATCAATTTGTCTGGTATAGAGGGGTTTTTTCTCATAAACCACTTGGTAACTAGTCAATTTTGATGGAGGAAATGATAGCACATTATGAGGATATAAAGAGTAACATTTTCTTTACCCAATTAATAAATATCAAACAAAAGGGTTGAATGGAAGAGCACATTGAGGACTTCCAAAAATTGAATGTAAGGGTAAATGATATTCTAGAGAAGCATATGATTGAAGTCTTCATAGGGATTTTAAAATATAACATCCACCGTGAGGCTCACCTTTGGGAACCTGATTCATCGGAGAAGGCATTCAGGGTGGCCAGAAAAGTTGAAAGAAAAATTATGGAAACAAAGAAGTCTACCACTCACAACTCTAAAGACAAAAGTGTTGTTTCTCGTAGCCTTCCACAACCCACAAGATTTACACCACAACAGTTGGAGGAAAAAAGAGAAAAATGATTTTCTTACAGTTGTGATAGAAAATAGACTAAAGGTAGTAAGTGTGCTGAGAAGAAAACATTTTACATAGATTATTAAGAGGAGGAAGAAAAGAAACAAGAAATGTCAAAGGAAGAGGATATGCACCAAGAACCAACACCAAAGAAGGAAGAAATGAAGTTGACCATATCCTGTAATGCATTGATGGGAATTACAACTCCTTAAATTCTCAAGTTAGAAGGGCACATCAACAAGAAAAAGGTAATATTGTTGATTCATTTGGGTTGTACGCATAATTTTATTCATTGTAGGATAGCCAAGGAATTGCATTGCTTCTTATATTGAGTACTAGAGTGTCAAGTGATGGATGCAAATGGATGAATCATAAATTGCTCTCGAAAGTGCCATAATATCAAGTTATTGATTGGAGAATATGTATTGAATAGTCCAATACTTTCCATTCCAATGGGTGGTACTGATGTTGTAATAGGAGTCCAATGGTTATAATATTTGTATACAATAGATTTTTAATTTTCAAGAACTTTTCTTGAATTTTTTTAGGTAAGGAAAGGAATTTGAATTAAGGGGTATTAGAGGGAAGCCAGGAAACATAATCAGCTATAACAGAATGACAAATATTCTAAAGAAATAAAAACAGGGTGTAATTGCACAATTATGTTCACTAGAGGTTCAAACAACGAAATCATTTATTTCTACACATCTCCAAAAAGTCTTCGACAATCATTATAAGGTCCAAGTAGTGGAATATCACATTGACCATCAATAAGAAGTTCTCTCATTCTTAAAGGATAACCTCGCTTTGACGTAGAATCGAATGAAACAATAGGCAGATTAACATCGCAAAGAAACAAGTTTTGATCTACGCAACTAGGTATTTCTATGGCTAAAACCATACAAACATATGTGCCTAAAGAAATATAAGAATGATAAGAAATTATCACCAAAGTATTATGGTCCTTGCAAGGTGTTGAAAAATATTGGTACTATGGCATATAAGTTGGAGCTTCCTACGTCTTCTCGAGTGCACCCAATTTTCCATGTTTCATGCTTAAAGAAGGTTATAGGCGAGAAGCTTCCACATCAAACGATATTGTTGGAACTTGATGAGGAAGGAAAAATCATAATGGAACCTAAGGAAGTCATGAAAACGAGAACCCGACAGCTAAGCAATCAATCAATTTCAGAGTATCTCATCAAGTGGAATAACTTAACCATTGAATATTCCAAATGGGAGTATGATAATTTTATACAAAAGCATCCAGAACTACTCAAGCATTGACGACGAGAATTTTTCGGAGAAGAAGGGCATGTTAGATCCCTATAATACTAGTTTAGCCCCTTATTGTTATTAGTGCAACCCCCTTATTGTATTATTGTGCTCATGTAGTCCTCATATTGTTATTATTGTGCCCCATAGAATCCCACTATTGTTATTTTTGTGCCTTTACAATATTATTGTTATGCCACCTCTAATTATATTGTGACCCCTTAGTCTCCTATATATACAAAGGAGGTCTTCTCTTTTGAATCATACGAGAATTGTTCATTTGTGTAATGTAAAGGAGATTTCCCCCTCAAAGAGGCTTATTTTAAAGTCGTTTATCTATCTCTTCTTATATTTTGTGATTTTGTTTCATAACATTCAAAATATTGTTTCTATGATCAAAAACAAGGGAAAGAAGGGCTCCAAGATCACTATAGTTGGGTTGCCTTAATAATTCAAGAATATTGGAAATGTGGCATATGTTAAGGAATTTAGAGTGGATGTGAGTTAGAGATGGGAAGTCTAAAAGGAAGTGTTTTTCATCTTCTACCTTCTTACTATCACAAATCTGACAAATTCTATCATCTAATGGAATCTTGGGAGTAGCCCATTGCTCGCTTTCATTTAGAATATCATAAGCATTACTTTGTATCCTAGCGATGCTCATCTTTTTCTTAGTGCTAGTCAACACACATAGATAATTATGGTTATCGAGGGTGGGGTTTGTTAGAGCCTAGATTTACCTCACGCTGAAAAGGTAAGCTTCTAGGTCCACATCAAACCACTCTCAGCCTCTTAGCTAGCCCTACGAGGACAACAGAGGGCTCTCTTCGGGTCAATCTCAGCAAAGGATAATCGATGGGGCTTTAGATGACTGGAATAGTTGCTAATCTTAGGCTAGGTATGAAGTGCAAGGATTAAATTTGAGTTTTTGGGGGTTTTATGTTGGAAAACGGGCAAGGCAAATTTGGGTCTGGGGATAAGGCCTACTTTTTGCGGAATTCTAATCGGTGCAAGGAAGGAAATCGTTTTGATGCTTAATATTGAATGAATGGATTGATAGACTGGTGAGGAGCCAAGGAGGGGAAGAGAGTCTCAAGATTCCTTCCCAAACAGATGAAAACATTGAAAAATAAACAAAATTTCAAGGGAGAGCACAACAGTCTTGTGAATTCTACCTGAATCACTCATTTGTTTAATTTCAGAAGCAAAGAGAAGGGAAAATGATACACATAAACATCAATGAACTTACAATTACATAGAGAAAAACACCATCAAAACATAGAGCCACATGGATCCCAAAACGTGCTGCAAAACCTTGGTCTTTCCTTTGCCAAAAATGCAGAGATAAAATGTACAATGATGTGCCAAGCAATCCCAAGTGTCCAACCCTAAAAATGACTCAGAAAATACATGGTATAGACTATCATTACCCATTCCCATACCTCTAGGGGTGGAGCTCATCATTTTAGGAGCTGTTTCAAACAATTCTAAACAAAGCACTGAAATCTAGGAAATCAAACAACTTGCCTCTATAAGGTAGGAAATTGATTCATTCATTAAATTTTCACTTTTTAGTGAATGAATCCTCTAGAACAAGTAAAAATGTGTCAATATTACATCATGGTCCTCCAATTACATCATGGTAGATCAATAATTACATCAAAAAGCAAAACTGGGCAAAACTGGGCAAATTGCTTAACTGTATAGTGAAAAATAAGCCAAAAATCCTCTATGCACCACACGTGAAACCTGTATGCGTAGCACAAATTTGGAGCTGATTTTGAGGCACTTCCTGGAGTCCAAATTGAGCTCATGATAGCTCGTTGGAAATTCCTACCTATCTACTTTCCAACCCCAATGGAATTTCTAGATTTGATTGTCATTGGCCCCTCCAAAACTTCAATCTCCCAAGACGGCTACCTGTGGGTGTAAAAAGTGGCAGAAATGTCATTTTTAGGGTGTTTTTGACCCTTTAGGCAACCCAGAACTTGATGAAATCCTTAGGTAATCAATGAGAATGCATAAATTTTGATGAAAAATCCAAAAATGTAAAGTTTTCCTCCTGGAGACCTCCCAATTATAAGCGCACACCAAGTGGCGCTATGCATTGGGCAGAAAAACCTATTTTAGACCACAATTTTCAAAATTGACAAACTTTTCTCCAAACTTCTTGAAATTTGGGCTGGACCTTCTCTATCAAGTGTCATGCTAGGTTAAAGAGGCTTCAGCCAATATCTGAAGATGATCATGCTCGTTTTGCCTCTTTTTCTTCTTTGTTGCCTTTTTCAGTTTTGCCTTTAGATTCCTAATTTGTGCCTTGGAACTCATATTTCACAACCTGTAACGGAAAACCATGTCTCTCAATGATGCTTTGTTCCTGTCGGACTTGTACAGTAGTCTCTCCAAGTGGATTTTGATTATCTCGAGCCAAGAATCACGATCATCATTAATCTCTTGCTCTAGCGAAGTGAATTCAATCCTCCTCCTTTAGGCAGCTTGACGATTCTCCTGGATGTTTTGCAACTCCATGGTTGCTTGGTGATCTTAAAGTTATTTGTTCCTCTACTCCAAGTATTTCATAGTCCACTTATCCCTCTCCAATTTGAGGGATAAGGATTTGATCTTCGTCTGCTGCTCTTGGATGATCTCTCTAAGATGTGCACTTTGCAGGCCCATGTCTGTATTGTCATCCTAGACAAGAATAAAGTCTCGCTCACCTAAAGGCCCCTCATCCTACATTGGCCTATTACCTATGTCCTGTACCTGTACCTATTCTACTGATGGTGAAAACGAGACCCCTTCCACCTCAAGTGGAGATAGTACTCATCGGGCTGCAGCAAACAATCCCCTCGTGCCTCTCTGATAGGTGACATATGTCGGCACACCAGTAGTCTCTGCCTCTTGTCCTCCATGCTGATGTGAAGGTTCACCCACATCATGGACAACCTCCTGATGAGCTGCTAAAACTGTGAAGATCTCATGGGAAATGAAGTCTTCCCATGTTATACCCTGCAGGCCAAGCTGATGTACAACAATGATATTGATGAGCGCATAGTGGTAAATGCTGTTGTACTACTATTCAGGAGTCTTCTTTTGAAAAAGAGTAGTCATCCTCTCGATGTTTCGACACATGAAATATGGAATGTTCATCAACCTCACTCTCATGAAATGCATCAATAACCTGATATGGTATGCATATAGGCGTGAGAAGCGGCCTTCACAACTGAAGTATCTGATAACGAGTCTCATCAACGGCACATAAGATTCCTTTAGAAACCAGAATGGGAATACTCTACTGAGCTGCCTCAAATAACTAGGCCTCATCTAAGGTTCATAATATGCTATATCCAGCTGTTGTCTCTTGTTCCACTCTTCACCTATATTCGGTATCTCGGTGGCCTGAGAGATGGTTTCTGGGGTCAAGGTGAGGTTTACTCCAGCAAGAGAAACATGACCATCATGCAGATGTAAAATGAACAACCGCACTAACTTTGGATGATGCTGAATCTGAGCAATCATCTCACAATACTGAAAGCATGACTGTTGTTGAAAGCATGTCATTGCAAGCGGGTAGGCCTGCAATTGAGTCAAGGAAGTGGGCTCTTCTCTAACATGTCTGCCACCCTTACAAGGCCTTCTCAACACATTAGGCTCAGTGGTTGAGTCACTGTCATGCTCATATTCTTGCTCATAGGATGAATTTGTGTCTGTCATGGTGCTGCAATGTGTATAACAAGTAGGTGTTTGATTTTGGTTTGAAAATGATGAATGAGTGTTTTATTTTCAATGTGAAAGGCCCCAAAGGGAAATGAGTGAGTGTGAGGAAACAGTGGGAAAAGAAATGGGACAATAGATAAAGTGGACTACCAAGTGAATTTGAAATACAATAACAGTGACTTGACTAAGTGTTAGGAATGTGGGGTTTGGGAATTTTTACAAATGATATGGGGAAATGGGTAATGATAAGAAATGGTAGTGATAAGGATAGGAAATAAAAATGGGAGACAAGTGATATGAATGGTTTTAGAATGTAAGGGAAAAGGAGAGGGACTATATAATGATGTGACAATGAGTATTCAACATGAAAATGATTTTTTAAAACACCATTTGAAACCCTAAGGAGCAAAGGATAGGGTTTATGTTTTTGCCATTAAAGCCTTATATTCTTCTCTTCAAATCATAGCAAACACCATTTAATAGCAATGGAAAAGGCTCACACGCTTACTTGGATCATAGAAGAGTGAGTCGATTTGAAAATTTTGGAAGCGGTGATGAAATTCCACGTGGCAGCTTTGTGCGCCACGCGCAAAACCCAGTGCGCTCCGACCCCTATGTGCGCTGCGCACATTGAAAATAACACTATGAATGGTGGCCATATGCACCACGACCGCTATGAGCGCCAAAACCTCCACGCAATGCACCACGTAGCAGATACAACACAGAGTCAGCTTCTAAAATCCCGTTTTCAATCTTCCACAATCTAACTTAACTTCTTGTTGTCTCCTTATGTGAAAATGAATAATTGGAGCAAAATAAATGGCGTTTTTTTATTTTTGATGACAGTAGGGATATGAATTTGGCCTGTCAACTCTGTGTGCTACACATAAACTCAGTGTATCACGTCTCCTGGATGTGCCGCGACAGTGCGATTTTACATGGTGGAACTTTGGCCAATGCACTGCGTGGCCTATGTGTGCCACGACCTCCTCCAATGCGCCGCATAGACTTCCAACACACAGTCTTGCCCTTGAAACACAAAATTCACTCTTCCACAAACTGACTTGGCTTCTTTGGCATACAAATGAATGTTTCAAACACCCAAAATTTCTTATATGCCCTAATGACTTTGATTTTTAATTTTCAATAACCCACTTTATAAAGTTGTAGAACTTTGGCACATTGACATTTTAATACAACTCTGTTCCTTTTGTTCTCTCTTTGATTTTTTGGCTAAAATGATGAAACTTTTGACAATGTTTTGTAGGGACGATGGCATTTGGATTTTGGAAAAGGATGATGAGGGCTTCACTGAAGAACTATAGAATTTGAAAAACCTTTAAGATTACATATTTATTACAAAAAATAATTTTAACGATTTCTTCTTCAAAATAGATTTTTGAAGAAGAATCATTCTCAGCATTATTGATGATGAAAATTATGGAATGAAAACTTATTAGGAACATCCTCATGGCCTAATGGTGATTATGAGACACTCTGAAGCATTTATTGACAAAACCCTAATGAAACCCTAGACCTACTTGACACTAAAACCCTAAAGACAACTTTTGCAACTTTGATGAAAAGAAAACTGTATATACTTTTTTTTTTTAATGAACAGACATCAACCGGCAGGTAAATGACATGAGTGAAGTATGGGGACAAGACCGTTCCGTCAGAGGATCGATGCTCCTAAATGGAATGGAGGTGATCGAGCAGAATGGGACACCTAAAATGAAATGGAACAAAAGAGGTTTTTGATCTCTGACGGAGGGCTAAACAGACCGACTCTAACATTGGCTCCAATGGGGATGGTAGCTCCTTGGAGGTGCCAAGAACTACAGACTTGTGGGAGAGTAGGCCGTGCCTTCATCCATTGGGCTATGGAGTCCATTATTTCTAGAAATCCACACAAGACTTTTGACTCAATTTATTTACTGAAACTTAACTCAAACTGACTCAATTTTGAACTTAAAATGACTTAAAGACTGACTTGACAAACTCAAAGCAAAGCTGAAATCATCCTTTAGAATTATAGCCTTCACTTTAAGCCCCAAACTGAAGAAAAGATTATAGCACACTCTTGCAATGAAACTAAAATTAAAATGGTATATACAATGACAATGTAAGCAGCAGAAAATTTCTCAGAAATGATACCGCTTGAGCAGCGGACCATTGGCTGGCCCTCCGGGACATTCTTCCCCATTAATATCCTTTAGAAGAAATGAATTCTGACCACAATATGCATCAATTTTGAAGGGACCTTTCCAGATATTTTCGAACTGACCGTGCTTAACCTTTTCCTCATTTTTTGCATCCCATTTCAGCACCACTTCCTCCAATTGGAATTTGACCGCCTTTGCTTTTCGGTCATACATTTTCTTAATCCTTTCCTACAACTTTGATGTGTTTTGAAAAACTTCTTCTCTTGTCTGCTACAAATGGACCATTTGATTTAGTGTTCTCTGCATATGATCTTCTTCACTGCTGGCCTCCTAAAGAAGTTTGACTACTGGAGCTGCTAGAGAGGTAGGAAACACTGTATCAACTCCATAAACAAGCTCAAAGGGAGACATACCAATGGATTTCTTTTGGCTGACCCGATCTGCCCAAAGTACATTGACCAAATTCTTATGCCAACTCTTCTTGTTTATTTCCAGCAGCTTCTTAATGATGTTGACTAAAGATTTGTTAGAAGACTCCGCCAATCCATTACCTTAGGGATGATAGGCAGTTGAGTGACCCAAAATGATTTTATACTTGTTACAAAACTCAATCATCTTCTTTGATTTGAAAGTTGCTGCATTATCAGTGATTAACTTATTCGGGCAACCAAAACGAGACAAGATGTTATTCTCAAGGAATGAAATAATTACCGCATCCGTAGCTTGTTTAGTGGGAATTTCTTCGATCCATCTCGTGAAATAATCTGTTGCCGTGAGAATCCACCGATGCTGACCAGAAGAAGCGGGATGAATTTCACCAATGAAATCCAACCCCCATTACTGAAAGGGGCACTCACCTCAATGGGCTTAAGTAGCAAACGCTGTAATTTCTGCCTTCCTTCAAAAATCTGACATTTATGATATCTCTTGACAACCTTATATACATCAGCAAACAATGTCGGCCAATAGTACCCCACTCTCAAAATTTTATTCACCGTTGTTTTCCAAACACGGTGACCACCACAATATCCTTTGTGGAAATCCTCCATGACCTGCTTTGCTTGTTCTTCCACTAAACAATTCAATAGAATGCCACCAGGATCTTTCAAATAAAGTGCAGAATTTAGAATGCAAAACTTAGCAGCCTTTAATTTGAGAGTTCTATTTTTATTTCTAGTCATGTCGGGTGGTGGTGACAAATTCTGTAGAACATATATGATATCTGAATACCACGGGGAAAGAACAAACATTTCAGATACCTGAATTGATGAACCTTCCTCATTCTCATCGAACATAGTAGTGATCAGATTTATGTCTAAGGCGTGCAAGTTTGATTCAACCATTAACTTTGCCAATCCCTATCCTTTAACAAGCTTGGTGGGATTTATCTCCACATTGTATTCCAACAAGGCTGCAATCCACTTGCCTCTCCTCCCTTTCGGATCTATCTGCACTAAAACATCCTTAACAACAGCATTAGGAACATAAGCCAAAGTATGAGAATGCAGAATATATACCCGAAAATCTTTCAATGCTTTCACAAGTGCAAGGGCTTGCTTTTCAATGATGTTCTACTTCAAGGCTACATCTCTTATAGTTTGGCTGAAGAAAGAAATTGGTCTTTCATGCTCATCTCTTTTCTGCATTAATACAGTTGCCATTGTATGCTACAAAGCAAAAGAAAAAAATATAAAATACTGAGTGTAGTCTGGGCTAACTAGAACCGGAGCTGAAGAAAGAGCCAATTTGACTAAATTGAAAGATTTTACAGCCTCTTCTGTCCACTTCATTTGGCTGTCCTTCTTAAGCGTGTTTGTAATCTCTCTTAGGTGTTCAACAAGGTTAGGCAGAAAGTGGTGTAAAAAAATCATCTTACCATTAAAAGATTGAATTTCCTTCTTGTTTTGGGGAAGGTCAATTTGCTGAATCGCTTCTACACCTGCTGGATTAATACAAATGCCATCTTTTGAGATAATGTGATCAAGTAGTTTGCCCTCAACCATTGCAAACAAGCTCTTCTTTGGATTTAGCGACACACCATATTTTTTGCACTTTTGAAAGACAATTTTCAAATGATACATGTGTTCTTCATCTGATTTGGAAAACACCGTCAGATCATCAAGGTACACAACCAAAAATACATCCTTCTCATTTGCGAAAGCCAAGTCCATTTCTCACTGAAATGTGGCACCCGCGTTCTTCAAACCGAAAGGAATTTTAGCGTAATGAAAAGTTCCCCATGGAGTGGTGAACGTTGTTTTATCCAGGTCATCTTCATGGACCAAAATTTGGTTATATCCAGAATAACCATCGAGTAGTGACATACGAGATGCTCCAACTACTCATTGAAGTATATGATCCATTTTGGGCAATGGATAATTGTCTTTCAATGAAACATTATTGAGATTCCTAAAATCAATGCACAAGTGAATCTCACCTGTCTTCTTTCGTACGGGCACCAAATTAGAGATCCAGTCGGAAAATTTGATGGGAACAATGATTCCTGATTTATACAACCTCTTTATTTCCTTTTCAATTGATGGAAGCAGTTTTGGATTTAGCCTTCTCAAATTCTATTTGAAAGGTTTCTGATGAGGCTTAATGGGAATAGTGTGCTGAATTATATTGGTATCATATGTCTTCAAGTCAGAATAATCCCAAGCAAACACGTCAGCAAAAGATGACAACAAACTGATATATTTGGCTTTTACCTTTTGTGGCAATGTTTTGGACAGTTTTACCATTTTTGGATTTGCAGTTGTTCCGATATTGACCTCTTCAACACCCTTCTCTGTTGGCTGCAATGTTGGTTTGCGGGCTACGTCATCTTGATCAAAGAGTTCTTCTAAAGGTATCAAGCGTTTAGGAATAATGCTATCCTTTAGTTGCAACACTTCCATTTGATTGATCTACACATCATATTTACCGTCATCATGTTCTACATCAATTGAAGTATCTTTGAACTTACCTTTGTTTTGTAGAAAATCATCAATCTCCTCATCATTTTGGAAAACTTGCCAATATCTCTAATTGTCCAGGACAGTTGGACGATGCTTGATATGGATTTCGAATTTATTACTGGAGTTCATTGGAATCTTCAAACTACTTGCTACCTTAGCAAGTGCATCAGCAATGCCATTTTGAATACGAGGCACACACGTCAAGGTATAAGCTAAAAACAATTTCAGGATTTCTAGGACTGCATTTCGGTAAGCTCGCATCAGAGGGTGCTTAGCTTGATATTCGCCTTTAACTTGCTTAATCACAAATTTAAAATCGGAGTATACTTCAATATTCTTGGCATTCAACTTTCTTAAAATTTTTAAGCTTCGTACTCAGCCTCATTGTTCAAACAATCAAAAGCTAACTTGTAAGAACATACCCGCACATTACTAGGCACTTTGTTCAAAGTGGAGAAAGGATAGCGTACCCAAATACCAATTCCAGCACCATCGAAATCCATGGTCCATAGATCCTCTTCATCTTCTTCTAAGTGCTGAAATTCTATTGGTTCTATTTTTCCTGCTTGTTGTCCATTATCTTTAGTTGATTGCTCAACGGTGTTTTGCTATTCTTGTCCTTCTTTCCTTAAAACTTCTCTGAAATTCTCTGTTATTTCTGGAATACTTGCTACTTCAACTAACTGACTATCTATATCATTGAAACTATCTGAATACAAAACAAACGACTCTAGATCTGTATGTACATAATTAATTGGATGATTAATTGGTTTCTCCTTGCTTGTAATCATGTATTTCATTTTTTGTTCCCGGTACAATTTTCTCATTTGGCCAAACACAAGAATCATTGCATAGGAGAAATCTAGTTGTAATGTCCCCTTCAATTTCGCTCACCAAGACCTGGAAAGAAGCATACCAAATCTGGGAGGAATGCGGCTACAACAATATCCATCAAAACATTCTTCGTTGGGATTTGATCCAGACTTACAACCAAGTCCTTGATGAGCTCGATACATCTCACTCTGCTGGAATCAATTGAATAAAGATCATGGTATTTCCTAGTGATGTCCAGACCCAACTTCTCCATGATAGCCTTCAGCATAAGATTGTGGGAAGCTCCAGAATCAAACATAGCATTATGTAACACAAAATTATGCACCCTTAAAATGATATAGAAAGGTGGCACATCACTATCTGGAGACTCACCACTCAATGCTGCCAAAAAATCAATTCGGATTGATCATCTTCGACATTCACCATATCAAACATTGGATCAAAATTCAAAATTTTAGAAACTTGCCCTCTATAACTCCTGTTCCTTATTATTTCAATCAAGGGAATGGATACATTCAATTTAGAAATTTCATTTTCTAAACTAAAAGCTGAAACCTTTTCTACCTCTTTGACTGGGACATCTTTCTTTTCCTTTTCCTTCGATCCAATTGGCTGATTTTATTTTTATGCTGATGGTGATTTGCTGATATTGGGATCAACTGCCTCTTTCCCTTTCTTTTGTACAACAGGTGAATCACTCTTTGATGCTGAAACTTCCTTCCTCTTCTGAATTGGGTTAACAAGCACATCTCTATCTCTAAGTGAATATTGCAGCTAATGGGTGGACAAAGCATTCATATAACCTCTTTAGTACTCATCTGATTCTTCTTCCAAAACTCTGTCATTTGCTAGAATGAAATCAACATCTTTGTGTACAGCCGAAATTTCTGCATACTCCTCCTCTTTAGTAATATAAATAGGAAAATCATCTAGAGTAAAGAAGTTATTTTCTTCCCCTATCACATTCTCTTCCTCATGAGATTCCAATCCATGCGCAAAATTTTGCTGCAGAGGTGGCTATACTCGCTAATGTGTTGTCTGATCTTGAGCTCGTTTTTCTCTTTGTTTGATTCTATATTGTGGCTGCTGCTAGCCACAGAAGTTAGGATTTCTAACTTGTGGCTCAGGTTTATCAAGTTTCACCCTTTCAAACATTTTCTCCACCTTCCGAAGTAATTGATCTGTCGAAGACGACTCTTCTTTTATTGTGACCTTCTTTTCTACTCTTGCTCTAGCCCTCTTGGCCAGCAGATTTTCTTCAACGCTGACAACGATCTTCTGCATATCTTCCATTGTTGTAGGCTCTCTCTCTCTTAGTTGATAAGCTATGTCAGCATCAAAACCATCCGTAAATTTCATCATGGCTAGCCCCACAGGTGGGCTTAGGTGATCAGGAATTTCTTTGTAAACTGAACTAAATCTAATACAGTAATCTTGAATGGACTCACCGACATTTCGCTTGATATGCTCATATTCATGAAGGATCTGAAGAGGATTTTTCTTGATTTCCCAACGATCTAGGAATTGTCTTTGTAGATCGTCCAATGTAGCAATACTAGCAGTGGGCAAAGCTCTGAACCATTTCCTAACTTCACCACTAAATGTCTGTGCAAACAACCTCATTGTCACATTTTCTGCATCGATCTCATGAAGGTCATAGAAATCTGCCATTCCGTCCACATGTTGTTGAGAGATAATGCTATGAGGAGTGCCATGAAACAAAGGAATTTTGCTTTGATAATCTGCCGGCATATCATCTAAAACTTGAGGCAGCACGAGAGGTGCAAAACGAGCAGCCATCCCTCTTGGTGGATTCGGTCTGGGGGATGTTGGGGGAGAAGCTGCAGCTGATGTGTGAGGGGTATGAGGCAGGGTGTGCAAAGGAGAAGAGATTTTAGATGTAGAAGGAGTAGATGGAGGCGAATTTACTGCAGACTTTTGATATGTCATAATAGGTTGCACAGGGATAGTGGGAATGAAGGGCGGTTCAGTGGGAACACTTGAGCTGAATGCAGTGACAGAAGATCCAAGGGAGGCAGATGCAGCTTCTAGGAAATCAACGATATTTGAAGCCTCAATTTTAGTCTGCAGTTGTCTTAAAATAAAATTCTCAATGGCCTTATTGGATTTTTCAACTTAAAGAGCTACAACAAAGTTCAGATTCGGGACTGTGGAACCAACAACACTTTCGAATTTGGTTTCAAACAATGATAACTCAAACTGTGCATCAAAATCAAGTTCTTCAAGATACTTGAAAATTGCAGGGCATGAACGGGATTTGAACACGGGAGTGTTAGAACTCTCTTGACGAAGAAGTCTTGGAATCAAATTGGGATTTTTGTAGATAGGAGGAGGATTTGGATCTGGATAAGCTCTGTTATATCTCCTTGAAGCCAGTGTGATTTTTCAAAAGGTCAAATGGACATAAACAACTTTCTCATCCTATCAAATCCTAAGATTATCATCCACAACTTAGAATCATCACATGCACCGGGGTGGTTGCACGTTAGCTTTTCTGTTAATGAGACTAGATTGGAGATTGACTGAAGTAGCGTTTATCTACTTGCGCTAATGCAAAGCAAAAGCATTTCGAAGGCTACCTGGCTAATCTTCAGACTTCGTCTGTAGTTTCAAAATGAATAATACTAACAAATAATAAAATCAATCCCCACTGGAGTCGCCACTATGTTAGATCCTAGATTTACCTCAGGCTGAAAAGGTAAGCTTCTAGGTCCACATCAAACCATGCTCAGCCTCGTAGCTAGCCCTACGAGGATAGGAGAGGGCTCTCTCCGAGTCAATCTCAGCAAAGGATAATCGATGGGGCTTGAGATGAATGAAATAGCTGATAATCGTAGGCTAGGTATGAAGTGCAAGGATTTAATTTGAGTTTTTGGGGGTTTTGTGTTGGAGAATGGGAAAGGAAAATTTGGGTCCGGGGATAAGGCCTAGTTTTTGCAGAATT
Organism: Pinus taeda; assembly: GCA_000404065.3. NCBI lineage: Eukaryota > Viridiplantae > Streptophyta > Pinopsida > Pinales > Pinaceae > Pinus > Pinus taeda. The sequence continues at coordinate 24,125 of APFE031600359.1, read as the reverse complement.
CATATTCGGGCAAGGAAGGCAATCATTTTGATGCTTAAGATTGAATGAATAGATGGATCAGACTGGTGAGGAGCCAAGGAGGGCAAGAGAGTCTCAAGAGTCCTCCTCAAATAGATGAAAACATTGAAAATTAAACAAAATCTCAAGGCAGAGCACATCAGTCCAGTGAATTCTACCTTAATCACTCATTTGTATTTTAGAAGAAAAGAGAAGAGAAAATGATACACATATACATCACTGAACTTATAGTTACATAGAGAAAAACACCATCAAAACACATAGCCACATGGATCCCAACAAGTGTCGCAAAACCCTGGTCTTTCCTTTGCCAAAAATGCAGAGATAAAATGTACAATGATGTGCCAAGCAATCCCAAGTGTCCAACCCTAATGATGACTCAGAAAATACATGATTTAGACCATCATAACCCATTCCCATGTCTCTGTGGGTCGAGATCATCATTATAGGAGTTGTTTCAACCAATTCTAAACAAAGGACTGAAATCTAGGCAATCAAACAACTTGCCTCTATAAGGTAGGAAAGTGACTCATTCATTAAATTTTCACTTTTTAGTGAATGAATCCTCTAGAAAAAATAAAAATGCACCAATATTACATCATGGTCCAACAATTACATCATGGTAGATCAATAATTACATCAAAAAGCAAAACTAGTAAAAACTGGGTGAATTTCTGAGTTGTACAGTGAAAAATAAGCCAAAAATCCTCTATGCGCCGCGCCTGAAACCTGTATCTATAGCACAACTTTGGAGCTGATTTTGAAGCACTTCCCGAAGTCCATATTGAGCTCATGATAGCTCGTTGGAAATTCCTACTTGTCTACTTTCCAACATAAGTGGAATTTCTGGATTTGGATGTCATTTGCCCCTCCAAAGCTTCAATCTCCCAACACTGCTTCTTGTGGTTGTAAAAAGTGATAGAAAGGTCATTTTTAGGGTGTTTTTGACCCTTTAGGAAACCCAGAACTTGATGAAATCCTTACGTAATCAATGAGAATGTATAAATTTTGATGAAAAACCCAAAAATGTAAATTTTTCCTCCTGGAGACCTCCCAATTATAACCGCGCGCCAAGTGGAGCTACACGTTGGACGGAAAAACCTGTTTTAGACAAAAATTTTCAAAATTGACAAAATTCCCTCCAAATTTCTTCAAATTTGGGCTGAATCTTCTCTATAAAGTGTCATGCCGGGCTAAAGAGCTTTGGCCAATATCTAAAGACGATCATGCTCTTTTTGCCTCTTTTGCTTCTTTGTTGCCTTTTTTAGTTTTGCCTTTATATTCCTTATTCGTGCCTTGCAACTCATATTTCACGCCCTGTAATGGAAAACCATGTGTCTCAACAATTATTTTTTCCTATCGACCTTTTTTAGTAGTCTCTCCAAGTGGATGTTGATTCTCTCGAGCCAAGACTCCCGATCAGGATTAATCTCTTGCTCCAACGAAGTGAATTCAATCCTCCTCCTTTGGGGAGCTTGATGATTCTCCGAGATGTTTTGCAATTCCATGATTGATTGCTGATCTTCAAGTTGTTTATTCCTCTGCTCCAAGTACTTCATATTCCACTGAGCCCTCTCCAAGTTGAGGGACAAGGCTTTGATCTTTGTCTGCTGCTCCTGGATGATTTCTCTAAGATGTGCACTTTGCGGGCCCATGTTTGTATCGTCATCCTGGACAAGAATAAAGTCTCGCTCAACTGAAGACCCCTCGTCCTGCATTGGCCTCTTGCCTATGTCATGTACCTATACCTATGTTGCTCATGGCGATAACGAGACACCTTCCACCCCAGGTGGATATAGTACTCGTCGGGCTGCTGCAAACAATCCCCTTGTGCCTCTCTGATAGGTGACATATGTCGGCACACCAGTAGTCTCTGCCTCCCATCCTCCATGCTGATGTCAAGGTTCACCCACATCATGGAAAACCTCCTAATGAGCTGCTAAAACTATGAAGAACTCATGGGAAATGAAGTCTTCCCATGTGATACCCTGCAGGCCAAGCTTATGTACAACAATGATCTTGATGAGCACATAGTGGTAAATGTTATTGTATTGTCGTTCAGGAGTCTTCTTCTAAACAAGAGTGGTCATCCTCTCGATGTTTTGGCACATGAAATATGGAGTGTTCATCAACCTCACTCTCGTGAAATGCATCAATAACCTGATATGGTATTCATAGAGGCGTGAGAAGCGGCCTTCACAACTAAAGTATCTGATAATGAGTCTCATGAACGACACATAAGATTTCCCTAGAAACTTGAATGGGAATACTCTGCTGAGCTGCCTCAAATAACTAGGCCTGATGTAAGGTTCATAATATGCTCTATCCAGCTATTGTCTCTTGTTCCAATCTTCGCCTATATTCGGTATCCCGGTAGCCTGAGAGATGGTTTCTGATGTCAAGGTGAAGTTTACTCCAGGAAGAGAAACATGACCATCATGCAGATGTAAAACAAACAATGGCACTAACTTCGGATGATGCTACATCTGAGAAATCATCTCACAATACTGAAAGCATGACTATTTCTAAAAGAATGTCATTGCAAGCGAGCAGGCCTGCAATTGAGTCAAGGAAGTGGGCTCTTCTCTAACATGTCTGCCACCCTTATGAGGCCTTCTCGACACATTAGGCTCAGTGGTTGAGTCACTGTCGTGCTCATATTTTTTCTCATAGGATGAATCTGTCTCTGTCATGGTGCTACAATGTGTATAACAAGTAGGTGTTTGATTTTGGTTTGAAAATGATGAATAAGTGTTTTGTTTTTAATGCGAGAGGTCGCAAAGGGAAATGAGTTACTATGAGGAAATAATGGGAAAAGAAAAGGGAGAGTGGATAAAGTCGACTGCCAAGTGAATTTGAAATATAGTAACAGTCACTTAGCTAAGTGTTAGGAATGTGGGGTTTGGGAATTTTTACAAATGATAGGGGAAAGGGGTAATGATAAGAAATGGTAGTGTTAGGGATAGGAAAACAAAATGGGAGACAAGTGATATGAATTCTTTTATAATTTAAGGGAAAAGGAGAGGGACTGTATAATGATGTCACAATGAGTATTCAACATGAAAATGATTTTTTTAAACACCATTTGAAACTGTAAGGTGCAAAGGATAGGGTTTATGTTTTTTCCATTCAAACCTTATATTCTTCTCTTCAAATCATAGCAAAAACCGTTTAATAGGAATGGCAAAGGCCCACACACTTACTTGGATCATAGAAGAGTGAGTTAATTTGAAAAGTTTGGAAGCAGTGATGAAATTCTAGGTGGCAGCTCTGTATGCCGCGCGCACAACCGAGTGCGCTGCGACCCCTATGTGTGTCGTGCACGTTGAAAATAACACTGTAAATGGTGGCTATATGCTCCGTGACCTCCACCCAATGTGCCACACAGTAGATACAACATAGAGTCGGCTTCTAAAACCCTGTTTTCAATCCTCCACAATCTAACTTAACTTCTTGTTGTCTCCTTGTGTGCAAATGAATAGTTGGAGCAAAAGAAATGGCGTTTTTTGATTTTTGATGATAGCAAGGATATGAATTTGGCCTGTTGGCTCTGTGCAGCATGCAAAAACCCAGTGTTTCACGCCTCCTGGATGTGTTGCGACAGTGCGGTTTTACGTGGTGGAAATTTACCCAATGTGTTGCGCGGCCTATGTGTGCCGCGACCTCCTCCAATGCACCGCATGGACTTCCAACACACATTCTTGTCCTTCAAACACAAAATTCGCTCTTCCACAAACTGACTTGGCTTCTTTGCCATACAAATGAATGTTTCAAGCACCCAAAATTTCTTATTTTCCCTAATGACTTTGATTTTTAATTTTCAATAACCCACTTTATAAAGTTGTAGAACTTTGGCACTTTGATATTTTAATACAACTCTTTTCCTTTTGTTCCCTCTTTGATTTTTTGGCTAAAATGATGAAACTTTTGACAATGTTTTGAAGGGATGATGGCATTTGGATTTTGGCAAAGGATGACCAGGGCCGCACTGAAGAACTATAGAATTTGAAAAACCTTTAAAATTAGATATTTATTACGAAAAATAATTTTAACGATTCCTTCTTCAAAATAGAGTTTTGAAGAAGAATCATTCTGAGCATTATTGATGATGAAAATTATGGAATGAAAACTTATTAGGAACATCCACATGGCCTGGTGGTGATTATGAGACACTCCGAAGCATTTATTGACAAAACCCTAATGAAACCCTAGACCTACTTGACACTAAAACCCTAAAGACAACTTTTGCAACTTTGATGAAAAGAAAATTGTATGTGCTTTTTTTTTAATGAATAGACATCAACTAGTAGGTAAATGACATGAGTGAAGTATGGGACAAGACCCTTGCGTCAGAGGATTGATGCTCCTAAATGGAATGCAGGTGATTGAGTAGAATGGGACACCTAAAATGAAATGCAGTAAAAGAGGTTTTTGATCTCTGACGCAGGGTTGAACAGACCGACTCTAACAGGGTTGATCACCTCCTTATAGGTAATCTTAGCTTCCTCTTAACCTCCACCTCGTTATCATTTCACAACTTGTCTTTAAAATTGGAGGTAACAATATCTTTGAAATTATCCTTGCTTCCCATGATGATCTCCTCCTTAATCCCCCAAAGTTTGACCCAAGACTTGACATCCTTATGTCACCCACGCTTAAGGTGAAGGTGGGGGTTTTGACTTAAGTTAGAAGAAATTTTTGGGAGCCTCTTAGAGTCCATGTTGTAAAGCTTCTTCTTAAACATCACATATCTAAACATAGTCATAATTTCAATGGGGGAGAGGATAACTTCGATCAAGAGGATAGGATAGTGGGTATTTCCCTTGATCTTGAGGTTGTATGTTATGAATTTCTTTTTAGTCATCTCAATCTTTCAATGTGACTCTCTTGATATACTGCAACCCTAAGATGCACATATGTATAAGAGAATAGGGGCGATGAGAGTCTCAAAGGAAGCCTTTTTATTCCAAATGAAAATATCAACCAACATACAATTGTTTTCAAGCTCATAATAAGATTTTCAGCCACAAATAATCCTTTCCTCGATGTTATAATTCCATTTCAGATGATGAGGAATGTCAATACCCAAATATTTATAAGAAGAAATGTGCTCTAACTTATGTTTACAATAGATGAAACTACCATGGGTGATCTTTTTGGATTTGATGATCATGAATTTAGTCTTATCGGTATTGACTTCCATACCCATCTTGGAGTAGTAGACATGAAGAGTCTTAAGGTACTTGTCTATGTGATCATGAATTTTTTCAAGAAGAATGATATAATCAACATCAATGAGAAGAGTAATGATTATAACAGCAAGCGCGGTGCCCTTGCAACCTGAAATTTACAACCACTCCTCTAGCTTATCGATGTAAATGCTAAAGGGCATGGGGGTAGGGGAAAACGTTGCTTAGCCCTCATATTGCATTTAATATCTTTACACCACCCTTCATTTGTCTTAATCTTCAAAATGATAGTATCGTAGAGATGGATCATAGCAATCCTCGGTTTAGGAGGAGCCATGATCTCTTCAAGTCTCTCCGAGAGCTTATCTCGAGGAACAATGTCGAAAGCTTTTCTAAAGTCCACAACACAACATAAGATATCAACTTTACTATTGTGATATTCCTCCGCAATGATCCTGAGAGTGATAGGGTGGTCGATAGGCGAGTGATGTATCCTAAAACCAGTTTCCTATTTAGCTCAGCGACACATGCACAACAATGGGCAGAAAACCCCCTAGATGCATGCATACCCATGTTGTCAGAGTGTAGAGAGTCTCGTGGGAACATGCTTGTCCATATTGAGGGAGCTTCCATAGGTTTAATGGTAAAAAACCTCATTGGGACACAAGGTCTAGTTACTTGTGATATTGGGATGGTTCCTCGAAGTACTATTGTTGATGTGGAATGTGTGTATGGTGTCATGTCATTGATTCGACTTCCTTAAGCTGACTTAGGAGTTCGAATTAAATCATAGTAACTTCTTATCACATGTTTATCGAGCTTGGAAGGTTACTTAGGTAGATGTGGGAGGAGGTTGTTATAGGTTGTTTTTAAATTTATCTTTATGAGTTTAACCACCCACTCCCTATCTCTTAAGAGATCATGTCCTAAAATAAATCTTTAATCTTGATGACTCGAGCTCAAGGGAATATAACACTTCCATCCATAATGTAATTTGAAAGAACTCATATTTAGAGATGCTTGATAACTTTTATTATATACAAACTTAACCAAGTGTAAGTAATCATGTCATTTAGTGGGTAGGTAAGTTGCATACATACAAACCATATGTCTAAGGATTTCATTAGTTCTTTCAATCTATCCATCAAGTTGAGGATGTTATGAAATACTAAAAATTTATTAAGTGGGTGACCGTGTAAAAAGTTCCTTCTAAAAATTTGATGTGAAATTTGCATCTTTGTGAGAAATGATTGTTTTTTATACTCCATAGAGTTTGAATATTTCCTTCATGAAAACTTTAGCTAAATTTCCATCCTTAACATACCTGGACATGAATAAAATGGGCTTCTTTACTTATTTTATCAATCCCAACGACGATAGAATCATGCTTCCTTATGGTTCTAGGTAACCCTATTATCAAATCTAAGGAAATAACATCCCATTTTCTCTCAAGGATAGGGAAAGAATTTAATAGTTTAGCAGGTTGTTGTTGTTTTACCTTAACTTTTTGATAGTCAAAGCATTTAGTTAAGTACCTTGCTAGGCATGCCTTCATCCTTGGCCAATAAAATTCCTTTCTAAGTGTTGTTATAAGATTTTGGTAACCTGTGTAAGTGAAAAACGCTTCTTATGATTCTCATCTATAATCACTTGCTTCAGCCTCTACACATTTGAAATATAAAGTCTACTTTTAAATGTCAGCAAACCATAGTCATTTGGAGCATATTCGGATTCTTCTTTTGGAGAATTTTCATGCAAAATTTTTTCTTATATTTCTCTATATTCGGGATATACTTAGGTCGTTGCATTAACATGCTTAATGATATCCATTTTGATACTACTAGTATTAATTCTACAAATATAATTCATACTTCGAGTAAGCCCGTTTGATATTTTGTTTTCCTTCCATTTTATATATTTTATCTCAAAATAAAATTCATTAAGGAATGGCATCCTCCTTTCAAAATTTAGTTGACTAAAAAGATATTTCAGACTAATATTAGTAGTTATTAACATGAATTTTTTGACTAAAAAATAATGCCTTCACATTTTTGAAAGCATGAATTAATCTAGCTAACTCTAAGTCATAGGAGACAATTATTTTCATGCTCCTTCAATTTTCTAGACTCATAGGTAGTAACATAATCGTCTTGCGTTAGCACTCCTAACCTCTCTAAAGAAGCATTTGTGCACACTAAGTATTCTTTATTGGGATCAAAATTTTTAATTATGGGATCAACAATCAACAAATATTTTAGTCAATCAAAACCCTCTTGACATTTGTGTACATATAAATAACTGAGTTCTTTTGTAGGGATGTTATTGGATAAGCGAACTTATTAAAACCATTTATGAACCTATGATAATAACATGTGTTTCCCATAAATGATTGAGTATTTTCAAAGTCCTTAGTAACTAACCAATCAAGGACTTAGTTGACCCTTTCAAGGTTTCTTTCTTTAGATATTACATGACCCAAAAAACTGAATCTAATTTTGATAAAACTCATGCTGACTAAATTTTACATAGAAATGATGCTCTCTAAGTGTATTTCACACTATTCTTAATAATTGTTGATGTTGCTAGTGTTTTTGAATAAATTAGAATATCTCAATCAGGATCTATACAATTGATCTAAGTACTTTGTTGAAAATACTATTCATTAACGAAATAAATGTGGTTGGGGCATGTTGATGATGGAACTTTTTAGACTTCGCCTTCAAACCATAGAATCTCATTGGGTGAGTTAGATAATGGGATAAGGTTCATTGTTTTATGTCTTGTTTCTAGTGGTTGTTTTAGTATTTACAAATTTATTTATGGCAAATAAAATAAATAAACTAAAATCTAATGAATTAAATGACAAAATAGAAATGCAACATTTAAATTTTTTTGCAACAAAAAAATAAAACATATACATATGTATATTATAGCATATAAAAATGTCATTAAAAATATGACATTGAAGGAAAGCAACTTTTGGATAGTAGTAAAAAAGCATTGTTTTGTAAGCCATAGGGTTACACAAACACATCAAATTTATGTTGTAAATAATTTATAAAAATTTAATTTATTAAAAAACTTCTCATAAAATAAGTACAAATTCAGAAGATATTCACACATATGGATAGCTTAGTAATGATTTATTTTTTATTAAAAATATGATTACAACCTTTTGTCTAGCTAGTTCTTGCCGATACCATTAGCTAGAATTAGATTCTAAGTGTTTATGATGTTAAGAAATATTACAAAAAGAACACTTAGAAATCAATAATAAGACCAAAAAGGAGTCATCATTGAGTATAATACAAGTCAATTGTAATCATGCCTACAAGGAGTTACAACTATAGCTCCATAGTCTCATCACACAAACTCACTATTTACTATTCACAATTACACATTCACAATTACAACTTTCTATGAGGAGCAGATTTGAACAGAGTTGTATGAACATGACTTTGTGAGGTCTCCAAGAGGAGTAAGCTCGAAAGATGAGAGATACAAACACTCCTAAACTCATGGAAACTCTTAGAAGTATAAGAGCTTAGATAAGAAGTTGCAAAGGCATACAATGACAATATTTTGATGGAACAAGCAAGTAAATGGTATATTGTGGAAAATCCTATTAGAATTACAAGGACAAAGACAACATAAGGTTAGTGCTATCCATCAGTGCAAGAACAAGCTTAATGAAAACCCATGAGATATCAAAAATTGTAAAATGGATGATAAGAAATGAGAGGGAAGCTAATGAAGATAGAAGAGAATATATACAAAGGGAGGAATAAAATTGATCATCTCTCTAGAAAGAAAATAAAGTAGTCTTAGAAAATCATTGGATAGTGCAAGGAAGATGAGAAAGACTCCCATGCAATAATAATTCAAGAATGCAAGAGCCCCAACCTTTGATGGAGAGGTAAATAAAGCATAAGATGCATAGGCTTGTATTTTGGGAGCTAAAAATTACTTCAAGCTACATGTGTATGTCAAGAGAATGTGAGGGTGGTTAGTCTAAATGAAAGGATGATATTTGGTGGGAGGATTTCAAGAATATAAAATGAATCAAGGAGAGAGAGCTAGCGTGGAGAATGTTTGAAAATTACTTTCAAGGGAAGTACTTGTGTGAAAAATATTATGACAATAGAGAGAAGGAGTTCTATGAACAAAAGCATTGGTAGATGACACCTGAAGAGTACACCAACAAATTCTTGGAGTTGGTAAGCTATCTACCTTACATTAATGATGAGTAAACCAATATCTAGAGGTATGTCACCCCTTCACAACAAGTATATTGAGGCGAAATAGAATAAGATGAATCCAATAGGGGGAGGTTACTAAATACTAAACACTTTTATGAATAGTCTAAGCATAAGATCTAAGTCTTGGCTAACTTAAATAAGAAGGAAAAAGAGGAAGGTACCATATAAGCAAGGGATAGAGGGTAGAAGGTTTAATAACTTCACCAAAAGTGAACAACATCAAAAATCCATAGCTAGTAGAAAGGAGCCTACTGGTGTTGGAGTGTGGAGAAAACCATTTAACGAGAGATTTCCCCAAGCTACAGAAATTTGGTGCAAAGTTGCACAAATACAAGAGGCATCAACAATGAAGGAGGTGGAAGTTAGTATTAATGATTGATCACAGTGGTCTTACATGACACCATAGTGAAATTTCTCCTCTAACATCTAGGAGAGGATTAAAGTGTGGCTTACTTTTTATAAACATGACCAACATGTGAAGAAGTGTTGGAAGGAAGAACCAGATGGGTAAGGAAGTATTGTTTGAGAAGTGAGAGGAAGGAGTATAATGAATAATGGGGTAACATAGAATCAAGATGAGGAAATGAAACAATTGTAAATATATGAGAACATGTCTATGTCAATTCTAGAGAGATGTCATTAAAGTCGTTATAAAATTCACAAGAATTGAATATAAGTTTCAAAACATAGCTATAACAAAAAGTAAGAGTAAATGGTGTGATGTTTAGGTTTTTTTTCTTGAAAAAAGGGGTTTAAGATCATAAAGAAAAACAATGAGTGAAGACAAGCAAGGATCCCATGACAAATGGATTAATAGTCAAAATGAGAGTTTGAGAATGAACTGAGCCACTATTTATACCAGGGGTTTCATAATTGCCATGAACCAAGAATATTTTGCAAAATTTCTTTACATAATGCTCATAACTAGAACATTTGGTAAAATCCTAGGTAGAAATATGAATTCGAGCTATTGAGAGCTAAGAAACTAATTTCATTTAGTTTCTAGTAAACTTGAAGAGCCATGACTGAGTACAAAAAATAAAAGTCTATTGTAAGCATGCTTGCAAGGTTGTACAACAATAGCTCCATTGTCCCAACACACAAACTCACTATTTACCATTCACAATTACAGCTAATTTACAATTACAACTTGCTATGATAATGTAGTACTTTTATTAGATAAAAACTTCCAAAATGAATCCAAATCCCAATATCTCCATATTCCCAACACACAAACTCACTATTTTCCATTCACAATTACAGATAATTCACAATTACAACTACTTAGTATTTACATAATTACAGACAATCCACAATTACAACTTGCTATAATAGCAGACTATGTAATATAGTACTTTTACTAAATAAACTCTTCCAAAATAAACTTAAATAACAATTTTCAAATTTTTATCATGAAAAAACCCTTACAGTGATCTTTGATTTCTCAACCCAAACAACAATTTCCAACCCTCATGATGATAGGTGCATTCATTACCTTTACCTTTGCTTGAATTCCTTACATCACTATTTTGCGTTTAGGACGGGGCCAAGCCACATCATACCCAACAAATTCAGAAATGGCATGCAAACATGAGATTAATCAAATTCAAAATGATAATCTATCACTATTCTAGAGTGGAGTGACTCTACATCTGAGTCATCCTTGGCGCCCATAAAAACAATGACTATTGAGACATCAAAACGATTCAATAATTGTATTGAAAAACTCACAATGCCCCTGCAACAACACATTACACCGGAATAGACAAACAACCCTACCAAAATGATTATAATACGCATATATGAAAGTACACACCAATTTGAGAGGTTACCATATCAAACTTTTAACCATACAAGGTGCAATACCATAGTTGAGCACATCATACGGATGTACCAGTGGTCATGGAATGGGTAATTTGAAAAAAGGAGCTATTATTTCTTATAACAGCCGAGATCATGAATAATATGGGACAATGTTAGTCACACCCGTGCTGGAACCTTCAAATACATCCGTTTAATTACGATTTATTTTTTATTAAAAATATGATTACAACATTTTGTCTCGCTACTTCCCGAGGGGACTATTGGCTAGAATTAGATTCTAAATATTTATGATGGGAAGGAATATTTAAAAAAGACACTTAGAAATCAATAATAAGATCAAACAAGAGCCATCATTGAGTACCAAAAATACAAGTCAAATGTAACCATGCTTATGAGGAGGTACAACAATAGCTTCATAGTTTCAACACACAAACTCACTATTTACTATTCAAAATTACACTTCATTCACAATTACAATTGCAATCAGTAGTCGATTTGAACAACCTTGTATGAACATGACTCTATCAGGTTTCGAAGATGAGTAAGTTGGAAAGATGAAAGAGAAAGGCACTCCTAAACTCATCGAAACTCTTAGAAGTATAAGAGCTTAGATAAGAAGTTAGAAGGGAAGATAATGATAAGATTTTTATGGATCAATTGTGGAAAACCTTATTAGAATTACAATGAAAACGACAAAATAAGGTTGGTGTTATCCATGACTACAAGAACAAGCCTAAGAAAAACCCATGAAATAGCCAAAATTATAAATTGGATGATAAGAAAGTAGAGGGAAACTATTACAGATAGAGGAGAATACATGCAAAAGGAGGAAGACTCCCATGCAATAATAATCCAAGAAAGCAAGAGCCCCAACCTTTGATGGAGAGGTAAATAAAGCAGAAGATGTAGAGGCTTGGATTTTGGGAACTAAAAAGTACTTCAAGCTACATGTGTATGAGAAGAGAATCTGAGGGTGGCTTTTTTTACTCTTAAAGGAAAGGATGATATATGGTGGGAGGATTTCAAGAATATAAAATGTATCAAGGAGAGAGAGCTAACATGGAGGAAGTTTGGAAAGTACTTTCAAGTGAACTACTTCTGTGAAAAATATTATGACACCATAGCAAAGTGTTCTATGAACACAAACTTTGGCAAATGACACCTCAATAATACACGACCAAATTATTGGTGTTTCTAAGGTATGTAGCTTACATTGAGGATGAGAATACCAAGATCTAGAGGTATGTCACCAAGTCACAACAATCACATTGAGACAAAATAAAATATGATGAATATAATACAATGGGAGAGGTTATTCTAAATACCACACAATTTTATGAATAGTCTAATCATAAGATCTAAGTCCAGGGTAAGTTGAAGAAGAAAGGAAAAAGAGGAACTTAGAGAAGGTGAGGATATAAGCAAGGAATAGAGGGTGGAAGGTTGAATAAATTCACCAAAAGTGAACAACATAAAAAATTCATAGTTAGTAGAAAGGTGTTGGGAATAATGCTTAATTAGTTATGTAGATTGCTATTTTGTGTTCTGTGAAAAATTAAGGCAGCAAATTGTTAGCTGTAGTAGTGCTGGAAATTAGCTGTAATGTAAGTAGATTTGTTTTAGAGTTGATTTCAGTAATAGTTTTACTATTTAATAATGTAGTTAATAGTTGAATTAATATATGAGATTTGCAGCATTTTTTAGCTCACACAATAACTGTGCTTTTTAATTGTTTTATCTTTTTTTATATGTATTTTTCTTCATAGTATTGTTGGCTTCTCAATTGGCTTGAAATAATTCATTTCATATTCTACAAGTGGTATGAGAGTAGGTAAAATTATTTTGGGTTAAAGTTGTATTGTTGGAATTTCGCCAAAGTTAATCATGTCGAATTCTAACGAGATGCTAGTTCGAGAATTTGATGGCAACGATTATGATTATTTGTTCATTAAGATGCTAACCTTTTTTATTGGAAATTATTTGTGGGAGATTGTTGAATCCGAATATGAGGAGCCAGCTGATTGGAATGCTCTTACAGCCAATGAAATAACAACAAGAAGGGAAGCAAGGCAGAAGAATTCTCAAGCTTTGTTTCACATTCAGATAGCTCTTGATAAGAGCTTATTTCCAAGAATATCATGAGAAAAAACTACCAAAGCTGCCTCGGAGACTCTACAAGAAACATACCAAGGTAGTGATCAAGTTAAGGTGGTCAAGCTTCACACATTGAAGTGAGAGTTCAAGAATTTGAAGATGCAAGAAGTTGAAAGTGTGAGTGACTATTGTGTGAGAGTCAAAGATGTGGTCAATAAAATGGCTACACTTGGATAAGTTTTAAGTAATGAAGTTTTAATTAAAAAGGTATTGAAATCTTTAACACATAGATGGAATCATGTTGCAGTAATCATGGAAGAAAGTAAGGATTTGACAAAACTACAATTTGATGAATTGGTTGGATCTTTGATGTCTCATGAAGAAAGATTGAAGGAAACTTTTGAAGCTGTAGAGAAAGCTTTTTTTTCTAAATTACAAATTACAAAGAATGAAGATGCAAGTAGCAGTAGTACCAAAAGCCATCAAGGTCAACGTAAATGGCAAAGCCAAAATTATTCAAGAGGCAGAGGTGGCTCAAGTGGAAGAGGTAGTTTCAGAGGAAGAGGTAGAGGTAGATTTGATAAGAGAAATGTTCAATGTTGCTATTGTAATAGGTATGGTCACTTTGAAAGAGAATGTTGATTGAAAGAAGGTAAAAATGCTAATTATGCTCAAGAAAGTGGTGAGTATCCTCGAGATCACTTATTTTTATCTCATGCCAAAGGTGAAAATACTAGTAAAGATGTTTGGTACCTAGATTTTGGATGCTCTAACCATATGATAGGAAATGAGAAGTTCTTTTCACCAAAGGATGGAAGTTTCAAATCCATGATCGAGCTTGGTGATGATAAATCATTGGAGGTTGCTGCCAAAGGAGCTATGGAGGTCCAAACATAAGAAGGTATAAAGAGTACTCATGACATTTATTATACTCCACAATTGAAGCATAATTTTTTGAACATTCGGCAGCTATGTGAGACAAATTATAAAGTAGCCTTTGAAAATAAGACATGTACTATCTATGATAAGAATAAGGGAAATAGGGTGATCACTATTGTGCCTATGAAAAGAAATAGAATGTTTCCCTTGAGGTTTGATGAACATAACAACAATCTTGCAAATATGGCTTATGAGGATTCAAGTTGGTTATGGCATCTGAGGTATGGGCATTTAAATTTTCAGAGTTTAAAGTTTCTAACCTCACATGCATTAGTTTCTTGTTTGCCCAAGGTAGAAGAGCATAAGGAGCTTCATGAAGGATGTGCTAAAGGAAAGCATGCAAGGGAAAGGTTTCCAAAGGGTAGGGCATGGAGGGCTCATCACCCACTTCAGCTTGTTCATTCAGACATATGTGGTCCTATGCACACTAAGAGTTTGGGTAAGTCATCATATTTAATCACTTTTATTGATGATTACTCATGAAATTGTTGGATATATTTTTTGAAGGCCAAAAGTGAAGCTCTCGATACATTCAAGAAGTTTAAAGCCCTTGTAGAAAATGAGAGAGGGTGCAAGATCAAATGTTTGCGGATTGATGGTGGAGGACAATTCTGCTCAAAAGCTTTCCAGAGTTATTGTGATATGAATGGCATCAAGAGGCAGCATACTACAACATACACACCCCAACAGAATGGCATAGCTAAAAGAAAAAATCGTACTGTGATTGAAATGGCAAGATGCATGCTAAAAACTAAGGGATTGAGCAACTCTTATTGGGGAGATGTAGTTGCTACAACAGTATACATCATCAACTGTAGCCCCACCAATGCACTGGAAAAGATTACTTCTTATGAATCTTGGTATGGAAAAAGGCCTAATGTTAATCATTTCAAAGTTTTTGGTTGTTTGACTTATGTGCATGTACCTAACTAACAAGCTTATTGTCTCAAGATATGTAATTTTTGATGAAGGGGGAGTTTATGGTCATCAAAAAGGCCATGTTGAGAAGACAAAATCTATTTTGAATGATGATTTAATTGTTGATAATGATCATGAGCAGCTAACTAATGTTTCTGTAACTAGTGGCTTAACTCCACCAAGAATCGCTTCATCAATTTCTTCAACATCAAGTTCAAGTCCAACTTCTTCTCCAAGTTCTACAAGGAAGGTAAGAATATTGAGTGATATTTATGAGAGGAGTGCAAATCAAGCACATGAAGGAAGCCCAATAGGTGAGATAGTCAATTTTGCTTTATTAGCCAAGGCTGAATTTGAACCATCATGTTTTGAAGATGCATGTACTAATGAGGTTTGGATGAAAGCCATGCAAGAGGAGATGGATTCCATTCAAAGGAATGACACTTTGACATTGACAAAGCTTCCACATGACAAGAAAAAGATTGGCACGAAATGGGTCTATAAGACTAAATTTAACAGTGATGGGAGTGTTGAAAGACACAAAGAAAGATTAGTTGCTAAAGGATTCACACAGAAGTACGGAATTTATTATGAAGAGACATTTGCACCAGTAGCAAGATAGGAGACCATTAGAATGTTTATTTCATTAGCAGGTCATAAAAAGTGGAGCATACATCATATGGATGTGAAAAGTGCCTTCTTGAATGGGTACTTAAAAGAGGAAGTATTTGCGGAGTAGCCACGAGGTTTTGAAGTGGAAGGAAAGGAGAATAATTTATACAAGTTGAAGAAGGCTTTGTATGGCCTTAAGAAAGCACCAAGAGCATGGTATGCAAGGATTGATGGATACTTTCAGGAAAATGGCTTCTAGAGAAGTAAGAATTATCCTACCCTTTACTACAAACAAGAAGGTATTGATATTTTAATCATATGTTTGTATGTCGATGATCTATTGTATATGGGTAGTAGTTCTAAGATCAATGATAAATTCAAAGCTCCTATGGTGAATGAATTTCACATGAAAGATCTAGGCATCATGAAATATTTTCTAGGAATTGAGGTTTATCAAAGTAAGGATGAGATTTTCATTTGTCACATAAAGTATGCACATGATATGATAAATAAATTTGATATGCTTGATTGTCATCCATCCCCTACTCCAAGTACTCATGGAGTGGTGTTATGTAGAGATGATGGTGCTGATTTAGTTGATGAGAAAACTTACAGTAGTATTGTGGGGAGCTTGATATTTCTAACGCACACAAGGCCTCATATTACATATCGAGTTTCACTTGTTTCAAGGTATATGACATCCATGTGAAATACATATGAAGGCAGCCAAGAGGATTTTAAGGTATGTGAAAGGCACCCTAAATTTTGGAATTCATTTCTACTCTTCTCGAAAGTTCAATCTTGTTGGATTTAGTCGTTGAGATTGGGGAGGTAGTCTTGATGACCGTAATTCCACATGTGGAAATTGTTTCTCTTTTGGTTCTAGTTTGATTACATGGAGCTCAAAAAAACAAAGCATTGTTGCCCTCTCATCCACAAAAGTTGAGTATGTTGCAGTTAGCTCAGCATGTACACAAGCTCTTTGACTTAGAAAAATTTTGGAAGAAATTGGAGAAAAGCAAATTTAGCCTAGAGTGTTTTGTTGTCATAATGTAAGTGCCATCAATTTAGCAAAGAATAGAGTTCATGATCAAAGAATAGAGTTCATCACAGCATGACAAAGCATTTTGAGTGAAATATCACTTCATTAGGCATTGAGTTGAGCATATAAATACTCATCATCAACTAGGAGATATATTAACCAATGAAGTTGCAAAATATCATTTTTTAGCACTACTAGATAAGATAGTAAATCCTCATTAATTATTAAATGGTATTGTTTGGAATAATGATTAATTTGTTATGTATATTGCTATTTTGTTTTGTTGCAGAGTTATTTTAGTAAATTTTTACTATAATAGTGTTGTTAATAGTTGAATTAAGTAGATTTGTTGCAGAGTTGATTTTAGTAATAGTTTTATATTAGTTAATAGTTGAATTAATATATGAGTTTTGGAGCATTTTTTAGGTCACACAGTAATTGTTTTTTTTTACTGTTGGCTTCTCAATTGGCTTGAAATAATTCATTTCATATTCTACAAAAGGATCTTATTGGTGTTGGTGTGTGGATAAAACCATTTAATGAGAAATTTCCCGAAGCTACAGAAATTTGGTGCAAAGCTGAACAACATACAAGAACTATCAACAATGAATGATGTGGATGTTCCTATTAATGATTGATCACTGTGGTAACTTTCTCCTCTAACATCTAAGAGATGATTAAAGAGTGGCTTACAGAGGATAAACATGACCAACATGTGAAGAAATGTTGGAATGAACAACTAGATGGGTCAGTAAGTAGAGTTTGAGAAGTGAAAGAAAGCACTATATTGAATAATGGGGTAACACATAATCAAACTAAGGAAAGGAAACTATTGTAAAATATCTGAGAACATGTCTTTCTCAATTTTAGAGAGATGTCATTAGAGTTGTTCTATTTTTCTAGTTTTTCATTCATTTTTTTTAATGGTGTGTTCCATATTTTCATTGTAGTATATTATAAAATTTGAATTGAATATAATTTTCAAAACATAGCTTTAACAAAAAGTAATAATAAATGGTGTCATGTTTAGTTATTTTAATTTTTTTGAAAAAGGGGGTTTAAGATCATAAAGCAAAGCAATGAGTGAAGACAAGAAAGAATCCCATGACCACATGGATTAATAGTGGAAATGCGGGTTTGAGAGTGCACTGAGCCATTGTTTATACCAAGGATTTCATAATTCCCTAAACCAAGAATATTTTGTAAAATTTCTTTACATAATGCTCATAACCAGAAATTTTCATAAAATCCTAAGCAGACATAGGGATTTGAGTTATTGAGAGCTAGGCAACTAATTTCATTTAGTTTCCAGTAAACTTGAAGAGCCATAACTAAGTACCAAAAATAAAATTCTACTATAACCAAGCTTGCAAGGAGGTACAACAATAGCTCCATAGTCCCAAAAAATAAATTCACTATTTAACATTAACAATTACAACTACTCACTATTTACCATTCATAATTAAAGAGAGTTCACAATTACAACTTGTTAGGGTAGAAGACTAGGTAATGTAGTACTTTTACTATATAAAAGCTTCCAAAATAAACCCAAATCACAATTTTAAAATGAACAATTGCCATGCAAAAACCTTTACAATGGCCTTTGATTTCTCCACCCAAACAACAACTTTCAACCCTCCATCATCAACATTCATTACCTTTGCCTAATTTCCTTACTTCACTATTGTGCATTTAGAACTGAGAATGGGGCGAAGCCACATCATACCCAACAGATCCTATTCAGACATCAAAGCTATTCAATACGCCTGCAACAACAGATCCTGAATAATAATAGGATGTACTAGTGGTCAAGGAATGGGTAATTTGAAGTAAGGAGCTATTATCTCTTCTAACAGACCAGATCCTTTATAGTATGCTACGCTGTCACTCACACCAATGCTGCTGCTGGAACCTTCGAATACCTCCGCTTCTTTTTGTTGCTGCAACGGTTCCTCAGAGTCACCAGGCCTGTTGCTCGAATCAGGGCACAAGACTTCCCCCTTTTTCTTCATCTGTTCATGTTGATCGCTTTTTCTTTTTGCTTCCTCATAAGCAAATGCAGCAGACTCCGGATTGTGGAACGTTCCAAGGCGAGTACGATTGGAGCTTCTCCAGAGAGTAGCAACGTAGGTGCCAGATCTACGTCTTTCCACGCCTCTAAATTTCCCTTCCTTCTTAAGCTGCTTCCACTCCTCTGCGGAGATCTCGACTCCCCTACTCTTGGCAGACATATTTTCTTGTTTTCCTCTCAGCATAGTGGTAAAGAAACTCTGATCCTCTGATAATCGATAGTTTTAATCAATCAACTTACACATATAAGAATCTCTAAAGCCCTTGTACGATGGAGAAGACTATATATAATCCCTACGAGGAAAAACAGAGGAGAAATTTCATTTAAAGGTATAATCCCACTGTGGTTTAGTCAAACCAACCTTTTATTTTAATTTCATTTACCTTCCTAATTCGTAGTGTGTTTTGTTAATATCTATTCTTTTCTTTTCTGACAGATTGGAACCATAATTTTTTTGGGAAACCTTGGAACAATAAACACAGTGAAAATGGAAAAGCAAAAACTATGAAAGAAATTGTGTTCTTTACGTCAAGACAACCATAAATTTTAATTTCATATTTCCCAAGAATTTATATTTAAATGAAGGTTGTGTTTAGCATTAAACCTTAAATTCTAATGTTTTCTGTGAGGTTGGAAGACTAGTTTAACTTTGGAACAATAGATCTTTGTGCATAGGGACTTGTGGCTGATTTGAGCATTTATCATTTAACATCAAGTTGTGGTGGTGATTACTAGTTTTGTTTGTTTGTTTTGCAAGTCTTAAACTGTGTTTTGTTTGAATAGCTAACCTCAAATTTTAAATATTTCCTGAAAAATTGAAACACTTACCAGCTTGGAACAATAAACACTTTCAAGGTGGAGAATATTATATAAACTGAATAAGAGAAAATATGTAGAGCTAAAACCAGTGGACAGCATGTGCAACCTCTTAAATGAAAAGTTCCACCTAAATAAAATTGTGTTTAAATTTTATTTAAATTTCATGGGAAATGAAATTTAAGGCAGGCAGTTCCAATGACAGTGAGAATTTCCACGTAAATGAAAGCTGTGATTTGTTTGAATAGTTGACCTCAAATTTTAATTATTTCCATGACAGGCTATAAACATTAATTTCTTAAAATTTCAATGTAAACGAAACTGTGTTTTGCAAGTATTAAGCTAACGATAAATTAAAATTAAAATTTCATTTACTTTCATATTTCCAATGAAATCTCAACGGAAACGAAAGAGAAGCAATGAAATTACGTTTATGTATTTCCAATGATAATACACGTTGCCTATATTTCCAATGAAAACCAACCTTTACATATTTCCATTGAAAACCAACGTTCATTTATTTTCATATTTCCGATGAAAGTTTGCCACGCAATAGTTTCTTCGGGAAACCTTGAAACGATACACACCCTGATCGATAAGCGAAAATACGTGGGACGAAAAACCTCTTAACTTTTTTTTTAAATGAAAATTTCTACGTGAAATGAAAATTTCTACGTAAAATGAAATTGTGTTTAAATTTTATTCCAATTTCAACGGAAACGAAATTGTGTTTTGCAAGTCAACGCAATCTTCAATTTTAATTTAGTTGTGTTCTGTTGGCCACGCAAACCTTAAATTTTAATATTTTTCTGACACTAATTTCTTCGGAATTTCAACGGAAATGAAATTGTGTTTTGTAAGTGTTAAGCTTAAATTTCATATACTTTCATATTTCCAATGAAAAATTGGACGGAAACGAAACTTGTGTTTTGCTTTCCACCCAAACCCTAAATTTCAATTTTGACTTAAGAAACCTTAATTTGGGAAACCTTGGAACACTAATTTTCCAGCAATGAGACGTCTCTCGTAAACAGTAATGAGAAGTCTCATCCAACATCAGTATGTGCTGATTACGAGCGTTACATTTATGTAGGCTGTATTTTCATTTTCATATTTTAGTGACCACAAAAATAATTTACAACTTTAATAATATATATTGGTTATATTTGTAATTACAGTGAATATCTTTGGTGTTTATTACAATTTAATTATACATTAAATAATTACAAATTTTAATGTTATATTATGATAAAAATAAAAAAATGGTTTTCCAATTTAAAGGTTGAAGTTTTTAATAATAATTTTATCTCATTAAAACTTTTTTTTGGTGTTAGTTAATTTATTTTTTTGTTTGTTAAATTGTGTGATTTTCTAGGCCTATGGGGATAGCACTAGCCCTAAGTTTATTGGGTTCTAACATGTTTCCTTCCTATAACACATTGGCTTAGTAGCACTAGCCCTAAGCTCACTAGATTCTAGCAAGTCTCCTCCCCATAGAGCTTGCCCAACATTGTTTTTGAGGTTTTAATTTATTGTGCTAGGGCAACTTGACTCAAGTTGTTTAATTTATATAACTAAACTACTTTCTATTTAATTAATTATTATTTATATTTATAATTTAATTCATCAAAATTTATTTCCTTTGACAATTAATCTACCCCCTTAATTAAAAAAATAGAAATAAAAATGAGTAGATCCTCATCCAACTTAAGTTGAAATACTGAGCCTCGAAATTAAGTTTGTTAGTGATCCTTGTATTTTAGAAATTCCTTATCCTATCATGTGTAGTGTAGAGATTCATATATAATGGAATTTTAGTCATCAATTAAGATTTACAATAAATAGTACATGGAGTGCCTTGGACAAATGGTCATGACTGCATTGTTAAGACACTTCTTGATGTTAGGTCACTAGCTCAATTCCTTGCCTTATTCATGTGTTATTCTATGACATGACCATGATGTAGCCTCACCAATATTGAACTTTTAATGCATTTAAAAAAAAATTATTGGTGATATTGGTGTTATTAAATTTTATTATAAGAAATTTCACCAATTTTAGTTTACAAAATACAAAATTCGAGTTATTTAAATATTTATAATATTGATGAGGATGATGATGAGTAGTCCACTAACATCAATGCTCTCTATCGGACCTCAAAAAAAAAAACATTTTCTTCAATGTTAGGTCCCGCTATACTACTAGTGTAACACTTTATGGTTATTACTACAACCCCCTTATTGTATTGTTGTGCCCATGTAGCCCCCATATTTTTATTATTGTGCACCATAGAAGCTGACCATTGCTATTGTTGTGCCCTTACAACATTATTGTTATATCCACTCTAATTATATTGTGAACCCTTAGAATGCTATATATAGAAAGGAGGTCTTGTGATTTGTATCATCCAAGAATTGTACATTTGTGTAATGTAAAGGAGGTTTCCTCGTCGAGGGGCATATTATGAAGTTGTTGATCTATCTCTTCTTCTATTTTACGAGTAGGTTTCTTAATATTTCGTATCAAAGCTTTTGATTCTAGGGTTTGACCACTTCAAACTCATTATTGTGGAATTTTCACTATAACTCTTTTTTCTACAAAGCTTCAGAAGCTTACGTTGAAACCATTATTGATTAACCTTGTGTACTAAGTTTATATCTTGTCTCATTATATTTTCAGAGATATGAAGTGAGGAACTTAGGGTTTTTTCACACTTCTCATTTCCATCTCAAAGAGGTGACCTTGGGAAAATCGTCATAACTTTCTCTCTCATCATCATATTCAAATTTTGTAAAAAGTGAAAGAAAGAGGATAGGTTGTAGTTTCTTCGATAGCTTTTTCAAGGTCAAAGGTTGAAATAGTAACACGTGGAACTTCATACAATTTCTCTATACATAATGATTCTATGTGAGGCCACCATAGAATATTCGACATAACTCTTTCTTGAAGAATCCAATATCAATAAGACTTATGGGGTTGGAAAGAGGACTCATAGGGCTACCATAGGAAAAATTGTCAAACATTGGGAATCCAAAATTACTGAGATACAACAGATTCAATATTGAGCTCCTAAAAGAAAGAAAAAAGAATGTCTGGAATCAAGAAAATAGAAATACCTAGTAAGAGAAATTGGAGGCATGATTCGAAGAATGTGGTCGAAGCTATGATCAATAAGATCAATGATATAGAAGTAAAATTGAATGGAAACATGGAATATTTGAAGAAAGACATGGAAGGTTTCAAGGAGATTAGGACAAAGTCGCTACAAGAAAGGCTTCCTAATGGCGAAAAAGTAGTAGAGGAAACTCATGATGAGAACAAAAGAAATGTTAATCATGATTTCTTAGAACCTAACATTGGATTGTAGACCCACCATGTTCCAAATATCAATATGAGGAATTTTGATGGAAAGGATACCATAACATGGATACTACATATGGAGAAATATTTTGATCTACATATTGTGCAACTCTTACAAAAGGTATATATTGCATCTTTATATTTAGAACTCACTGAGTTTTTATGGTATAGAGGGATTCGTTCTCGTAAACCACTTGTTACCTAGTAAGTTTTGATGGAGGAAATGATAGCACACTATGAGGATATAAATAGCAACACCTTCTTTACCCAATTAATAAATCTCAAACAAAAGGGTTCAATGGAAGATCACAATGAGGACATCCAAAAATTGAATATAACGGTAAATGACATTCTAGAGAAGAACATGATTGAAGCCTTCATAGGGAATTTAAAGGATAACATCCACCGTGAGGTTCGCCTTTGAGAATTTGATTCATTGGAGAAGGCATTGAGGGTTGCTAGAAAAGTGGAAAGAAAAATTATGGCAACAAGGAAGTCTACCACTCACAACTCTAAAGACATAAGTGTTGTTTCTCCTAGCCTTCAACAACCTACAAGGTTTACACCACAACGGTTGATGGAAAAAAGAGAAAAATGACTTTGTTAGAGTTGTGATAGAAAATAGACTAAAGGTCATAAGTGTGCCGACAAGAAAATATTTTACATAGATTATTAAGTGGATGAAGAAGAGGAACAAGAAATATCAAAAGAAGAGGATATACACCAAGAACCACGTAAGAAACCTCCTTAGTATACCTTGAGAATTAGCTACTAGGCTTCCTATTCGGGAAATTTTTCTCCTTTTACCCTCAACGTTCTGCTCTTGCCAAGAGCACATTGAGTGTGTCGATATATAACCTTTATTACTTATATAAGGTGGATCTATGATGTTGAATTTGTTCATCTATGAGACATTATGTGAGTCAATCTCTCATCATAGAGCATGTAGCCAACAACACTCTTTCACAACCTCACACAAGCAT